>PVJC01010147.1:0-27281 GCA_004026665.1 Murina feae
AGACCTATAAAAATTGTCTTTGCAATATGTGTGTATCCTCTTTTTGAAAGTTAATTTCTGTGCAATCACAGATGTAATTGGAACTTACAATTACTAGGCAGGTGTCTGCCTTAGTGAGCCATCCAAATTCAATAACATCTAATGGCTATTTGATTGGCATCATCAATACAATACGCCTGCTTAAGCAGAAACCTATATTATGAACAGCAATTTTAAAAATTAACACAAATTGCACTTTGAGCCAAAGGGTTAATCATTGTCCCTTTTTTCGGGATAAAATTGAATAGTTGTTCAGGCAACTGTGAGATAGATTGTTTGGTTGCTTGGGTTATTATGATTAAAACAAAGGCCTTCAGTTTGCAGTGCCATCAGCCTGGTACATGTCACTAATACCAAATTCATTTCTTAGAGCAGAACCATATACCCATCTTCCATTGCAATTACTGCAGAGGAGAGGAGATCGAGAAGTAAAAATGAAGCATTTCAAGGATGAATGGGCACTGAAAATTGGTAAAGTAGCAGGAAAGTCCAAGTTTGAAGAATGAAGAAGTGAATGTACATAGAAAAAGCAGTTTGGAAAACATGGGGGGAAATGATACTTTGTAGAAACATCTGTTTGCTGTTGCTGAAAAAAATTAGCATTTAAATGTCCTCATTTGGTTCTAGAGTTAGCACTTCCCTGAAGTAGTTCACACCTTTACTCTTGCTCCTGTTCAGCTACAGATCATTTTATGCAAGGCTGATTTTAACAAGAAAATGGTGCATTAATTTACAATGTGTTAAGCACTTTAGAAGTGACAAAATATAGGCTTTTGTGAAATTTTTATAATCTGAAGAAAATAGAAATACTTATGTAAAGCTCTTTCAAATATCAGAATGACTTCATGCCCAAGAAATTATATCCTTATTAAGACCATTAGAAAATTCAGTTGTTAAATATATCTATCTATATATCAACCTCTAACTAGTGGATTTTCTATAACTCTGCAGAGACTCTATTAAATAGTGAAGCTGATGTAATCTCAGACATCATTTAACAATACTTTTTAACATGCTTTTCAGCCGATTGCTCTTGCTCTCAGGTTTCCTTCCAATTCTGTTCTCTTCTCTCATCTTTTCAATTCTTCCTTTATTCTTTTATTTCTTTATTTATTTGCTTCTTTATTTAGAAGCGTTGAACAGAACATCAAACCTGAGAGGGAAGACAGGGGAGGAGGAAGGTGATAAGAGATTAACCAAAGGCCTTTTATCCATGCATATGAGCATGACCAATGAACACAGAGAATAGGAGGGGAGGGGGGCATGTGCTGGGCACAAGAGTGTCCAGGAAAAGGTTGATGGGGGAAAAGGAGACGTGTAAAACTTTTAACAATAAAGTATTGAAAAAAATTGAAGCTGTAAAAGAACATTATTCTAAAACATTTAGTTATTTCTTCATCCAAAGTACCTTGCAATTGAGTATCAAAATGGAAAAGAATAGAAATAGTGCTTTTCTTACTTTTATAGACTAAAATCATAATATGTGGTAGAACAGAGAGACCTTGTTTATTTTGCATATTTGCAGTTACATCAGCCTTCAAAGTATAATGGCCCAGGAAGAAAACTCAGTTTTTCTTAGTTTAGGAGGCAGACTTTGATTTTTTCTTTTTGCAAGAAAATTAAAGTTTAAAAAAAAAAGCATTAATATAGGAAAAATAGTAGTAAAAATAACAAAAATGTTCTCTAATGATAACATAAACTCATGGTTGGTGGTTAAAACATAAAGGGAAACACAATTATTGCTGATCATGTATGTTATAAAGCACATTATGTGCTATATTAAACCTAGTTGCTCTAATACTACTAGTAATTGCCAAGCAAAATCCCTATCCCTTGAATTACTGTGCAGCCAGGGATGAAAAAAGGGCCAAAGGCCATGCTGTATCACAAGGGCAAGCATATCTATATATACAAAGAGCCAGGGTCCGCAACAACCAAAGGCTCAGCCAAACACCAGAAGTCAGTGCTGGGTTGCAGCAGCTACCTAGCACTGACTACAGCTACTGCCAGAGCACCGACCCAGCACTGACTGCTGAGGGGGCTGAGAATTAGGTCCAGAGAAAGGACTGCAGAGAGGCAGGGTCTGATCTGCAGTCTCAGTTGCAGCTGTTGATCAGCTGTTGCCTTTCTCTTTCTCCCCCGGCTTCACCAGCAGCTGTACCTCTCTAGGCCTACCCAGGGCTGCTGACCAGCCCCGCCTCTTTGATAAGGCCCAGAGATAGGCCCAGAGATAAGCCTAGAAATGTTGACTGGCGTAGAAACTGACCCATCAGAACCAAATCTGGGTGAAGTGCCAGGACCAATGGCTGCCTAGGAGGTGGAGCTTTTGACACTGGCTGGCATAGAAACTGACCAATCAGAACCTAATCTGGGTGAACTACAAAGAGAGAACCTAAGGTGGGGGCTAAGGAGGGGCTTTAAAGGCAATAACTGTTTGGTATAAGGTGTAAGAAAGAGGTTCAATTTTTTAATGACCACTTTGGTAGTATAGTGCATATGGCTGGCTATCAGTCCATATATAGGAATTATGTGTTTTTGTCTGCCAAAAGCATCTCCTCCTCCTGAAAAAGGCTTTCCCCCTCATTCAAGCAATCCTATCCTATATAATCTACCTATACTAATAAAAGGGTAATATGCTAATTAGACCAGGTCAACTGGCCATCTTCCTGACGTCCAACTTCCTTCAGGACAAAGCTAAGTAGGTTGGGGCTGAGGCAAATGCAGTTAGAGATGATCAAGTTGGCAGGGGACGACCATTGGAAGTGAGATCTGGCCAGCAGGGGTGGGAAGTAGGGGTAAACTAGGCTGACAGCGGTTAGAAGCCAGCAGTCTCAGATTCTGAGAAGGATAGGGATTAGGCCTAAATCAATGGTCAGACATCACCCAAGGGGTCCCTGATTGGAGAAAGCACAAGCTGGGCTGAGGAAACCCCCTACCTCTCCCCTGCACAAATTTCATGCACTGAGCCACTAGTGAAAACATAATTAGGATGTATGAGCATTATCACTTGGGTGTGTGATCATTTGTTATATTTACAGAAACATTCTTCAAACTATGTGAAAAGTTATTGTACATTAATTTAACATACTTAAACATAAAGATATATGAAGTTGGATAGATGATAGATACATTATAGATGGATAGATAGATAATGAATAAAATAATAGGCTCTTCATTTCATTCACAGATACCATATTCAGTTCTTACTTATCTCATTCTTATCAGTATCCCAACAGTTGACGTATTTATGAATATACTGCATCTCTTATTTGGAATTAAATTCTATAAGTTGTACAAATTTTCAACTAAACTAGTAATATTTTGCTATGAAGCAAAAATGCTGAAGATATGCCCGTTTTTAAAAGTGTCAAAATCGAAAGATTCCAAAGAGATACCCACTAAGTACAAAAATAATTTATTGAGCATCTGGGAACAGAGAAGTAAAGGTAAAGTAATTTATTCTTAAATAGTTAGAGTGGTTATGCTTTCTTTTCTGACCTTCTCACTTTTCAACATATGTATCCATTAGGCTACGAATATACTTCACATTTAGATTACAAAAGATCAGTTCTACACTAGTTTTCTTGGTTTCCATTCAGCTAATCTCTCAATATCAGTTTTTGATGCTGTTGCTCAATCTCTTATCAGCTTTTTATTCCTATTTAAGCCTTGTTTTTATTTATTATTTCACCATTTACTTCTGTGTTCTCTGTGCTTTCCCTCACCACCCATAATTGCAAAGTATTGCAAATAGGCATATATGTAACTATAACTATAACTATACTAGGTGCCCGGTGCACAAAATTCGTGCACCGGGGGGGGGGGGGAGTCCTCAGCCCAGCCTGCCCCCTCTCACATGTTGGCAGCCCTCAGGAGGTGTCCTACTGACAGCTTAGGCCCAGTCCCTGCTCCTCTTGGGGAGTGGGCCTAAGCTGCAGTCTGGCTTCCCTCTGTGGGAGGTGACCAGATTAATCAGGGGAAGCCACCAGCCCCATCACCCTGCTGCTGAAGTCACTGCAACCAGCAAGGTGTTTTCATCAACACGGATTCCAGTCCCTTCACTATGAAGAAATGACAACTTTCTTTAGGCATTTTCAAGATGTGTCTTTCATAGGCTATGACTTTTCTTTCTTTTTTTTTTAACCTCACCTGAGGATCTGTTTCCATTGATTTTTAGAGAATGTGAAAGAGAAGGGAAAAACAGAGAGAAACAACAAAATGAGAGGAACACTTTGATTGGTTGCCTCCTGCATGAGCCCTGACCTGGGCCCCAGCCAGGGAGGAGCCTGCAACCTAGGTACATGCCCTTGGTCAGAATTGAACCCAGACCCTGTAGTCAGCAGGCTGAGGCATTATGCACTAAGTCAAACCAGCTAGGGCAGGATATGACATTTCTTAGCCCTCCAGGAGTGAACCTTCATTTTTTTTCCTCCAAGAGTGTGGTGGGAAAACCCTAGATCACCTTTAGGGATTCTTATTACCCAAGTTACTAAGAATATTATCAGTGGCATACAGGGAGCTTAGCCAATGAGCGGTCAGAAAAGTTGTTTCCTCTGTAGTTCACGCCAATCCCAGCTCCACCCCTGCCCAGGTCTATAACCTCTGCCTGAGGTTGCAGGCCTGGGCAGGGAACCCCCAATCCCCTATTGCCAGCTTCACAGAGCCCAGGCCTCTGCAATCACTGGCTCTGATCCTGCACCTTGCCATCACTGGCTCTGCCCTTGCCCCACTGGCAGCCTCTGGCCAAGGTTACAGGCCTGAGCAGGGGACCCTCAGATCCCTGCTTTGCCAGCTCCACTGGTGCCCAGACCCCTGCAATTGTAGGCTCTGCCCCTGCCCCTCCTATCACTGGCTCTGCAGAGCCCAGGTCCCTGTGATCTCTGGCCTTGCCCCTGTCCAGGCCTGAGGCCTCTGGCCCAGGCCTTATGCCTGGGTAAGGCACCCTCATACCCCTTCCATCACTGGCTCTGCCCCTGCCCCCTCCGATCACTGGTTCCACACTTGTCCATGCCTGAGGCCTCTGACGAAGGCCTATGGTCTGGGAAGGGAACTCCCAGCCCCCTTTGATTGCCCATTCTGCCCCTTGGGCCCCCCACTTCCCCCCTCCACCTGCCTAGATAACAGGCCTGACCATTTGACTGAGCAGCCACCATTTTGTGGCTATGGGGACGGCCATCTTTGGGATGGAGTGAAACCTAATTTGCATATTACTCTTTTATTAGATAGGATTTCTCTTTGTATCTACATCAAATGTATTATTAATTTAGTCCTGGCTTATTGAATCCTGAAAAAGCCAGATAGAGTAGTTGCATATTTACTCATTATATCTGTAATTAACATTTCTTTCTTTCTTTATGGGAAATTCAATAGCCTTCATGTATGAGAACCCTTCTTCTGAAAAAGGAGCATTAAATAACAGGAAATGTAAAACAGAGACCCTGGTGACTGATAATGTACAGACACCAACTTGTAGAATGCTTTTTTTTTTTTTAAAATAACTCATATTGGCTGATTTTTAAGTTATTTTCTCTCTGACTCAAAATGAGCCTTTTATGTTCTGCTATGTAATGCTGGGACTGGGACTCTGGGAAACACATTTCAGCTTTTTCAGCAGACTTCTTGCTGAACTCTGCTACCAGAGAGCACTTGAAGGAGACCCAAAGCTAGCGGGGGAAAAGGAACACTGTTTCCTGCAAACCCCCCAGCAGTGGTTGTTCACCCTGAGAGTGGAAGTTTGCTCATCCAGAAGCAGCCTCCTATACTCCCAGAATAAGTCCCCTCATCTCTCTTCAAAAGGGCAAATTACAGCCTGCTGAGCCCCTTTCTCAGAAATCTAGCATCCACAGGGCTCTTCCTCCAAGTGTGTAAGGTTTAGTAATTCCAATCCCTTCTCACCTTAGTAATGGTAGCTACTTACAGTTATTACCTCAGTGTCTTCTTTTTATATTTTTCTGAAATATATTTTTATTGATTTCAAAAAAAAAAATGGAGAGGAGAGAGGTAGAAACTTCAATAACAGAGAATTATTGACCAATTGCATCCTGCACACCCCCTCCTGGAATTGAGCCTGCAACCCAGGCATGTGCCCTGACAGGAATAGAACTGTGACCTCTTGGTTCACAGGTCAAAGTTCAATCACAGAGCTACATCAGTCAGGGCTTATATTTTTATTTCTCTAATATTTTATTAATAATTTCTTATGTTAAATCTCTTGTTAAAATAATGTTATCTCTGGTATCCTAACTGGACCTTGCCTAATATACTATTTCTTATTTTAGGCTATTAGCTACTAGCTATACATAGTTAAGTGAAGATAACTGAAGAAATAAAACCTGGAAGTTCATTTCTCTCCTCAATATCCCTGCATGTGCAGTTTCCCTTAGAAAACACGGGATCATAGGACTGACTTGTAGTACTTTCTTCAGGTAAAAAAGGTTCAACTTACAAGTACCCTACTGATTGTTATTTCAACATATATCATTGTGGTAAAGAATGGATCATTTTTATTATAACCTACTTCAAATAATTGTATTTAGAAAAAGATATATTACAAATTGTAAAGTTACTATAGTGAGCAATATTTCGGTAGGAAAAAAATTTAGACTCATTAAATGGGAACTTTATGCAAGGCAGTGTTTAAATCATTCATTCTATCAAAATTAACATTGTTTATGTGACAAGTATGATCCCTCAAGGGATGAAAAATATGGTTCTTATTTTCAATAATTTTATATCCTATATATAAGAAAACTTAACACCAGTTTATATAAGGTTAAAAATATGTCAAACACACACTATAACTTTTTTAAAAATACTAAGGCAAGAGGAATATAGGACATGCAGGGGGAAAAAGATTGAAGTTGAAGAGTAGGATATAGCCCTAACTGGTTTGGCTCAGTGGATAGAGCGTCAGCCTGCAGACTGAAGGGTCCCAGGTTCGATTCCGGTCAGGGGCATGTACCTTGGTTGCGGGCACATCCCCAGTGGAGGGTGTGGTGGAGGCAGCTGATCGATGTTTCTCTCTCATCGATGTTTCTAACTCTCTATCCTTCTCCCTTCCTCTCTCTAAAAAAAAAATCAATAAAACATATTAAAAAAAAAAAGAGTAGGATATAGTTTTAGTGAAGGCATGAAGGAGGACACAGAATATTCAACAAAGAAACTTTGATGTTTTAATGGTAATGGCAATTGTTTGTGAATACAGAATAAACATTGAAAATAGTCCTTCCTCATCACCTTACATAATTTATGTGGAGATTTCTTTTTCTAGGATTATCTACTACTTCATAACAAACAAAACCTAGTGGGTTGAAATAATAGTATCCATTACTTTGATCCTGAATTTGCAATTTAAGATCCTTCCTCTCTGCTTTAATCAATTTTAGATTCAGCATCTCTATTTGAGCTAGACAAAATTCTAATATGATTTGTTCACATTGCAAGTAAATTGACACAGGCAGTCAGCTAGAATCTTATCTGCAGGTAGCGGCAGGACTGAGTTTCCCCTTCCATAGCCCCTTCACATGGGGAAGCTGAGCTTCCTCAAAGATGGCAGCTGAGTTCCAAGAATGAGTATTCAAGAGACAGGAAGTAGAAGTTTCCAGTTCTGGAAATCATCTGTCTTGGAACAAGCACTGTCACTTGTTTATACCTTTTGGTCAATTAGTTGCAGTTCGCTCGGATTTTAAGGTAGGGTACAAAGATTTCACTTTTGAGTGGGAGTATGTGAAGCCCTCGTTAATGTACCATATATTCGTTCTGTACTATTTGTATATATTTCTTATTTGTGTTAACACACATCCAGGTAATCATTTTGGAGATGTCAATATCAAAGCATTAAGAACAGCTCATAATTAAAAATTATGTTTAGAAATTGCATAATTCATTTTTTAACGTGTATTAAATATATATAAGAGCAGTATCTCCAAAAGTGGGCATGGGCATTTACTGATAACTCTGGAGCTGATAACTCTTAATACATCTACAGGCAGATGGATAAAAAGGCTTGATAATAAATAAGAAGTTGTAGTTTTTCTATTCCATTCCTCTTTCCTTAGCATTTTTAAAAAGTCACAGTGTGTTTTTAATATATGGCTTATTGTCACTGCTATTTTCTCATTCACTGCTATTTTCTGTAATGTGAACTCCAGAATATCAGGGCTTATCTTAAAATGTATTTTTCAATTAATTATATTTGTAAGTCATTGAGGTAAAGTTAATAATGATAAGTTTTAGTAGATTGACAAAGTCATTATTATTCCCAAGTATTTTGAAATTGTCAGGGACAAAGAAAACAGCATATACATTTAGAATGGATATTATTGTGGACTATATATAATTATTTTAACTTTTTTTCTGACTAAAAATTTAGTTGTTTATCATTCTAATTCTGCATAAGTTATTGGTTTAAGAATACTTTATGACACCAGGGATTTCATATGCCTTCAAGAGTAGAAAAATGGGTAGAAAAATTAAACAATGTTGGCTATGACTTGATAATTGGAAATTAGTTATACTACTTATTACACTTTTTATATATTGGAAATTTTTCATAAATAACTTAAATACAAAGATTTTATTCATAAAAAGGTTTAAAAAGGCATGTGATATGTAATAAACATTGTTGGAGTTGATGTTCTGATGACAAATTATTAAATATTAATAATACTAAAAGCACTTGATTGCACTAATTTTAAATTTCCTTCAGTTTAAGGATGATCTCTGACTATTAAGAAGAAACTAATAGAATCCAGAAATAAACCCATATATAAATCATGTGTGGGCAAATGATTTTCAACAAAAGAGCCAAAAACATACAATGGTGTAAAGAAAGCCTCTTCAGTAAATGGTGCTGGGAAAATTGAAATCCACATGAAAAAAAATTAAACTAGACTACTATTTGTCCAAATATACAAAAATTGGATCAAAAACCTAAATGTAAGACCCAAAGCAATAAATTACGTAGAAAAAAACATAGGTCCCAAACTTACAGACCTTGCTCTTTGTGAAGATTTTATGAATTTGACCCCAAAGGCAAGCAAAGTAAAGACAAAAATAAATGTATGGGACTATGCCAAACTAAAGAGCTTCTTCACAGATTAAAAAAAAAAATCAATTAAACAAAAAGGCAACCTCTTTAGGAGAAGATATTTTCAAACAATACTTCTGAAAAGGGAGTTAATATCCATATATATATATATATATATATATATATATATATATATATATATATTAGAGGCCTGGTGCATAAAAATTTGTGCACTGTTGTGGGGGCTCCCCTCAGCCTAGCCTTCCCCCTCTTACAGTCCAGAAGCCCTCATGAGATGTCTTTCTGATAGCTTAGGCCCATTTCCCACAGGGAGTGAGCCTAAGCCGCAGTCTGGGCTCCCTCTGTGGGAGGTGACTGGGCTGATCAGGGGAAGTTGCTGCCCCTATCACCCCACTGCTGCAGCCACTGCCAGCTTGCCCCAGCTTCCTGCCCTCAGCCCTTGCAGCCACTGTGGTTTTGTCCAGAAGACGTCAGTCTATCTGGTCTAATTAGCTTGTTACCCTTTTATTAGTATAGTTATATAACCCATACAACTCAACAGTAAAGAAACAATCCAATTGAAAAATAACAGAGAACCTGAACACACTTCTCCCAAGAAGACATACAAATGGCCAACAGATATATGAAAAAATACTCAACTTTGCTAGTTATATGGGAGATGCAAATCAAAATCACAATGAGATAGCACCTCATACCTGTTAGAATAGCTTTGTCAGCAAGACAAGTAATAACATGTGCTGGGGAGGTTGTGAAGAAAAAGGAATCCTCATCATTGCTGGTGTAATGTAAACTGGTATAGCTGCTATGAAGAGTAGTGTAGAGGCTACTCAAAACATTAAGATTAAAATTACCCTATGACCCAGCAATTCATCTGCTGGGTATCTACCCCCCAAATTTGAAAACATTTATTCACAATGATATATGCACCCCTATGTACACTGCGGCATTATTCCCAACATGGAGATAACCAATGTGTCCATCAATACATGATTGTAAGATATAGTACATATGTACAATGGAATACTACTCAGCCATAAGAAAAGTTGAAATACTTCTATATGCAACAACATGGAGGGACTTTGAGAATATCATGCTAAGCAAAAGAAGTAAGACAGAAAAAGTTAAGAACCATATATCATTCATCCTATCTAGTAGAAGAGTAATATGCAAATTAGGCATCACTCTGTCACAAAGATGGCTGACCTCATGGCCACAAGATGGCAGTGCCTATGGCCACATCCTATCTAATAAAAGAGTAATGTGCAAATTAGGTGTCACTCCATCAAAAAGATGACCATCCCTATGGCCACAAGATGATGGCACCCATAGCCACATCATCTAATCTAATAAAATAGCAATATGAAAATTAACCATCACTCTAAGACACTTAAGCCATGCCCACAAGCCAAGCCATGCCCCCAGCCAATCAGAGAGGCTATAAGCAAATTAACCCAGCCATGGAGCTAGAGCAAACAGAAGGCTTCCGTTTCACCAGCAATGCTGGAAACTGCCTGCCTAGGCTGGCTGGGCCTCTGCTCAAGGCAACAATGTTTCAATTATAGAAGCCACGGAGCTGAAACAAATAGGTGGCTTCGTTGCCTGCCAAGGCCTCCACTCAAGGCAATGAAGTTTCAATTGCAGAAACCTGATTCCAGTCAGCCTTGCTTGGACGTTGGGTCAATGGAAGCTGTGGGCAGCCTGAAAATGGCACTCAACCCCTCACCCAGGCTGGCCACACCCCTATGGGGTGAGGGTCCACACTAGAGGGCTTGGCCAGCCTACAAACAGCCATCAGCCTCTCACCCAGGCTGACAAGGCATGCCAGCAGGTGGACATCTCTCAAGGGGTCCCAGACTGCAAGAGGGCACAGGCTGGGCTGAGGGACCCCCTGAGTGCACAAATTTTGTGCACTGAGCCCCTAGTATCTAATGAAACAGTAATATGCAAATTAGGTGTCACTCTGTCACAAAGATAGCCACCTCATTAGCCACAAGATGGCAGCACCCATAACCCCAAGATGGTGGTGTCCAGTCTGGCTCAGCCCCATCACTCACGTGGTCAGGCCTGTTAGCCAGGCAAGTGGTGGGGGAGGTGGGGGACCCAAGGGGTGGAAGAGGCAATCAGAGAGGGCTTGGATTCCCCTCCCCAGGCCTGTAACCTTGGCCAGAGGTGTCAGTGGGGCAGGGAGAGAGACAGCAATCTCAGGCCCTGGGCAGGGGTAGAGCCAGCAATCAGAGGGTTCTGGGGGTCCTCATCCCAGGCCTGTAACCTTAGCCACAGGTTGCAGTGGGACAAAGGTGGAGCTGGCAATGGCAGGGGCCTGGGGATCCTCTGCCCAGGCCTGAAGCCTTGTCCAGAGGCTGTAGTGGGACAAGGGTGGAGCTGGCAATGGCATGGGTTTTGGGGTTCCTCTTCTCAGGCCTGTAGCCTTGGCCAGAGGCTGTAGTGAGGCAGGGGCAGAGTTGGTGATCCTAAGGGTCTGGGGGTCCTCTACCCACGCCTCTAGCCATGTCTGGAGGCTGTAGTGGGGCAAGGGAGGAGCCGGCAATGGCAGGGGAAGGATCAGAGCCATTGATCACAGAGGCCTGGGCTCTGTGAAGCTGGTGATCAGAGGGGCTTGGGAGTCTTCTGCCCAGGCCTGCAGACTCAGGCAGAGACTGCAGGCCTGGGCAGGGGCAAAGCCAGTGATTGCAGGGGTCTGGGGGTCCCCTGCCTAGGCCTGCATCTTTGACCAGAGGTTACAGGCCTGGGCAGGAGAGGAGCTGGGATTGGAGGGGCAGGGGTAGAGCCAGTGGGTGATTGGAGTGAACTACAGAGGAAACACCTTTTCTGACCACTCATTGGCTAAGCTCCCTGTACGCCACTGGTAATATTCTTAGTAACTTGAATAATAAGAATCCCTAAAGGTGATCTAGGGTTTTCCCACCACACTCCTGGAGAAAAAAAAATGAAGGTCCACTGCTGGAGGGCTAAGAAATACCATATCCTACCCTAACTGGTTTGGCTCAGTGCATAATGTCTCAGCCTTCTGACTGCAGGGTCTGGGTTCAATTCTGACCAAGGGCTTGTACCTAGGTTGCAGGCTCCTTCCTGGCCAGGGCCCAGGTCAAGGTATATGCAGGAGGCAACCAATCAAAGTGTTCCTCTCATTTGATGTTTCTCTCTGTTTTTCCCTTCTCTTTCACATTCTCTAAAAATCAATGGAAACATATCCTCAGGTGAGGATAAAAAAAAAATAAAGAAATGTCATATCCTATGAAAGACACATCTTAAAAATGCCTTAAAAAATTTGTCATTTCTTCATAGTGAAGGGACTGGAGTCCGTGTTGATGAAAACACCTTGGTGGCTGCGGTGACTGGCAGTGGCTATAACAGTGGGGGTGATGGGGCTGGTGGCTTCCCCTGATTAGCCTGGTTGCCTTCCATAAAAGGAGGCCAGATTGTTGCTTAGGTCCACTTCCCAAGGGGAACAGGGATCTGGCCTAAACGGTCAGTAGGACACATCCTGAGGGCTGCCAACATGTGAGAGAGGGCAGGCTGGGCTGAGGAACACCCCCCCCCCCCAGTACACAAATTTTGTGCACTGGGCCCCTAGTGTGGGATATAAAACAGAAAGCAACATATAAATCTACAATAATAACAACCTGAAAAAAATTTATAGCCATAAACAATAGTATGGTTATCAGAGAGAAGGAAATTGGATGGTGGTAAAGAGTAAAGGTGATGGGAGTATATTTGACTTTGAGTGGAGAGCACACAACTCAGTATACAGCTGATGCACCATAGGATTATACACTAGAAACATATAATCCCATTAACCAATGTCATTCCAAAAATTTTAATTAAATATATGGCCAAATGTCAAAGAAAAAGTATCTAATATATTTTGCCTAGTCAAAACAAAACAAAACAAAAAAAAAACCCAAACTCTAAACTTGCTAACATATTTCATATCCAATAGTCATTTGAAATCTCTAGATTCTACTATGTTCTGTTATTCCTTATAAAATATTTGTGATTAAACATGAAGTTTGAGTCCCCTTCTGCAGGAAAAAATTGTCTTCACAATGCATTTCGATGCAAAACTGTCATACTAAGCCTGCGGCCAAACAGACTTCACCAATATGACTAAAGGTAGTGTTATATCTCACATATTAATGAAGTGTTACTTTAAGAATAAGAGAAGAACCATTTAAATATTAACATAATTACTGTAGTATATCAAAACAAACACCTTGCTTTCATACATATTTAAAGACTTGAAAACAAGCTTTTTCGACTCCAGACTCCATTCTTGTAATAGACAGAATGACCCTCTATACGACAGAGCTCCTGAGGTCTTCCTGCACTGCAATTTCACCAGCTGGGGATGGTGTGTAACTTTTAGATAGAAAATAATAGTAAGTTGTTTGCTTTAGAGAGAATATGGTAGCACATTTTGTAGTCATGCTCCAGAAAAAGCTACCATATTTATTTAGCTACTTGTGCTTATGTGCTACTCATGCAAATAAACTTACTGTTTATGCAAATAAACTCAACATCCTACCTCACTGTGTCAATAAAAATATGTTGAAGCTGTTGGTACCTATAGTACTCAGGTATATGCTTTAGTGAAGAAAATCTACTTAAATTTATAAAAGAAGTAGAAGAGATGACAAGAGAATCTAAGGTAATGGGAAGAGAAAGTTTCAGACCTTATGAAAACTAATTATTCTTTCTAAGGATGCTTAATGTGCCTATCTATTCAGAGGTTGAGGTTCATCATGAACATCTGAGCATTGTGTCATTATGTGGCTATTAATGGTAAAAGTTTATGTAGGTTCTGTGAAAGAATAATGACAACTGCTCTAACAGATTAACACTAAGAGAATATTTTTTTGTTCTTACTCATTGAGTAACCCAATATGGGAGTTTTTGTAGCAGCCTTCTGAGAGGCAATTCAGAAAATCAATCTTCTTCAAAACACTGTCTCCACCATCAAGACATTTTTTTTTAAAGTCACTTTTAAGGAGTTACTAAGCATGGGGGAAGATAATATAATTTCTTAACATCTTCACTCCCCCCCTCAAAAAAAAAACATATAACATCTTAAACACATGAAATAGGGGTAGAAATGTTAATTTCAGAAGTGAATAGAGGAGGGAAATGTTACTGAGATGGTAAGATAGGAGATATTAGCCTCAATTCTCTTCCAAATATCAACAATTAGACATCCCCCCACAAACAAAAACAGCTCTGGGTGAGTTCTGGAGTTCAGATTCAACAACACAGTGGAAAACTGAGAATGACCACACAAAATAAATAGAAACAGCAACGTAATTTTGCCTGTGTTATCCCTTTCTTCAGACCAGCACTGCTCAGTGCAAAGAGGGAACTAACTAGCTAGAAACAGTTGCCCTGGGAAAGAAAGAGCTTTGTGAGTGGCCAAATATCACAGCTTTTTAAGGTACCTCATTAAGAATTTGCTTTGGTTTCATTTCATCCAGATAACTGGGAAACAGAGATGTATAGAGTGGCCAAGAACAAGAAAGAAATGTAGAACTACCTATTTCAGCCACCCAATGGAAGTGACAGTGTTCCTAGTAATGTGTTCTGTGGACAACCCAATGACATTTTTTTTAACCCAACAACATTTAACTCTGAAGAAATCAAGAGCCAGCACAGTAGCTTTGGAAATCCTGCAGATTTCAAAGGCTTTTTCCTTATCTTCTGTCCCTGGCCAGCTCCACTGAAATGATCTGCATGTGCCCTCATAGGTATGCACCTGCATGCCTCTTCTGCAGCCCCCATCACCAGCCTCCACTGCTGTGTGCCCATGCAGAGACCCACTAGTCAAGATAGTGTATACTGACAACCAGAGTCCTTATAGCTTCCAGTGTGCTCACCGTGGTCCCTTGCTCCCAGCACTGGCCCCCAACACTACATATGGCATAGAAACAGACTTATATACCAATGCAACAGAATCAAAAATCCAGTAGTAAAACTAAGGCTATACAGCCAACAAATATTTGATAAGGGAGCCAAGAATTCAACTAGGAAAAGACAGTCTCTTCAAAAAGTGAGGTTGACAAAACTGATTTTTTTTACATTCAAGAGAATTAAACCACTGTCTCAAACCACTTACAAAAATTAAGTTGAAATTCACTTAAATGTAAGAACTAAACACCATAGAACTGTTATAAGAACACGTGGGAAGAAAGCTCTTGACATGGGTCTTTGCAATGATTTAGATTCTTTTCCCCCAAGAAGAGATAGAAATGGCCAACTGGTGCTTGTGAAAGGCGCTCAACATCACCAGCCATCAGGGACATGCAATTCAGAACCACTATGAGATATCACTCACACCTGTTAGAATGGCTATTGTCAATCAAGATAAAAATTCTGTTATGAATGTAGAGAAAAGAGAACCGTGGTGTGTTTTGTTTATTGTTGTTGTTGTTGTTGTTGTTGTTGTTGTTGTTGTGTGTGTGTGTATGCGTGCACATACATGTTTTTGGTAGAAATATACACTGCTATAGACACTATGGAAAACAGTATAGAGGTTTCTCAAAAGTTAAAAAATAGAACTACCAAACTATCTATCTATATAAACCTGAAATGAAATCACTATCTCAAAAGAACATCTGTACTCTATGTTTATTTTAGTTTTATTCACAATAGGTAATTATTCCATTCTGAAATTAATACAAAATTAAAAAGAAAATAAGATAAACACACATACAAACATGCACACACACAAATGAATATATTCAGTCATTTTTAAAAAAGCAAATCACTTTATTTGTGACATGAATGTCCTTGAGGGCATTGTGATAAGGGAAATAAGTCAGATGGAAGGACAAATACTGTTATAAGTTCTCCTCGATATGTAAAATAAATTAAAAAATTAGAACTTATGGAAAGAAAGCATAGAATGATAGTCTCAGGGTTTGAAGGATGGGGAAAATGGGAAATATTGGTAAAGTTACAAGTTTTCATTTAAAAAATAAATAAGTTCCAAGGATCTAATCTACTGCATGGTAATTATAGTTAACAACTAGAGGCCTAGTGCATGAATTTGTGCATGGGGGAGGAGGGGCTCTCTCAGCCCAGCATGCAAAGATACCAGCATCCTTTGCCCCAGCCTCCAGACTGAGGCCTCTCCCTCCACGTGGCTGGGGCATGGACGCTGGGCTCGTGCTGCCAGGGCAACACGACCAGCATCCAGTCTCAACCACTATGAGTGCCACCATCTTTGTCATGGAGTGATCGTTAATTTACATATTACTCTTTTATTAGATAGGATACTGTATTGTATTGAAGGCTGCCATGAAATTTCAGCTTTAATCTTCTCACCATAACAACACCAACAACAAACAACAAAATGCTAAATATGAGACATATTAACTAATCACATTGTGGGAAGAATTTTACAACATATGCATGTATCAAATCATCATGTTGTACATTATATACTTAAACAATGTTGTATGTCAGTTATATCTAAATAAGCTGAAAGAATGAAAAGAAGGGGAAAAAAAGGAAAGAGCCCTGACCAGTTTGGCTCAGTGGATAGAGTGTTGGCTTGTGGAATGAAGGGTCCCAGGTTCAATTCCAGTCAAGGGCATGTATGTTGGTTGCAGGCACATCCCCAGTGGGGAGTATGCAGGAGGCAGCTGATCGATGTTTCTTTCTCATCGATATTTCTAACTCTGTAACCCTTTCCCTTCCTCTGTAAAAAATCAATAAAATATATTTAAAAAAAAAAAAGAAGGAAGGAAGGAAGACCATGTGGATAATGTTTTATTTTATGAGGAATTGTTTCACACTTAGTATAGGCTGATTTCTGCTTCCTGGAAGATATACTAGACATAATTTTTCCTATTTCTTCTGCTAATGAAATACAACATAAACCCTTATTCATTATATATAAACAGATATTAAATATCTCCACAAAGTTAAAAAAAAGGAAGACTAGCTTGGGGCCTCAGGTACTGAGAACAACATGGTAGTGAATTTTAATATCAAAAGTGCAATCCATGAAAAGAAAAATCAATAAATTTTACTTCATCAAAATTATCAACTTTTTGGTATAAAAATTCTGCTTATAGGATTAAAACTCAAGCTATAAACAGGAAAACCACAAGCATAAATCAAATAAAAGGCTAGGATCGAGAATTATATATGGAATTCTCAAAACTCAACAGTAAAAAATATCTTATTAGAAAAATATCAGAAAACATGAAGAGTCATTTCATAAAAGAGTATATGCCAATTGAAATTAAGCACATGAAAAGTGTTCAGCATTATTAACCACTAGGGAAATACAAATTAAACACAATGAAATATCATTACACACCTACCAAAATAGCTAAAATTAAGAAAAAACAATGATCACACCAAATTCTGGCAAGGATGTGAATTGGATCACTGGTACATTACAGCTCATAATGTAAAATTGTATAACCACTCGAGATTGTCAGTTTTTGTGTTTTTTTTTAAACAAAATATGTAACTTTCATTTGGCCCAGCACTTGCATTGCTGGACATTTATCCCAGAGAAATTAAAATTTATCTTCATAGTAAAATCTGTATCTGAGTGATTATAGTAGATTTATTCAATTACCCAAAATGGTTTTTCAAAAAATAGAAACAACTCAAATATTCTTCAGTGAGCAAATTACTAGACTGCTGGGGGTACATCCATACCATGAAATGGTATCTAATCTAATGAAAAAGTAATATGCAAATTAACCATCACTCCGAGACACCTAAGCCACACTCACCAGCCAAGCCACGCCCCCAAGCCAATCAGAGCAGCTATATGCAAATTAACCCAGCCAAAATGGCAGCTAGCAGCCATGGAGCTAGAGCAAACAGGAGGCCTCCATTAGGCTGGCTGGCCCTCTGCTCCAGGCAACAATGTTTCAATTATAGAAGCCATGGAGCTGAAGCAAACAAGAGGCTTCATTGCCTGCCTAGGTCTCTGTTCAAGGCAACAAAGTTTCAATTATAGAAGATAAATAAAACCCAGAAACCTGATTCCAGCCAGCCTCGCTGGGACATTGGGTCAATGGGAGCTGTGGGCAGCCTAAAAACGGCCCTTAGCCCCTCACCCAGGATGGGTAGGTACCCCAGTAGGGAACCGAACCTTGAAGGGACTGTGGACAGCCTGAAAATGGCCCTTAGCCCCTCATGCAGGCTGGCCACACCCACATGGGTGAGGGTTCCCACAGGGGGGCTTGACCAGCCTACAAACAGCCATAAGCCCCTCACCCAGGCTGACCAGCACACCAGCAGGTGGACATCCCCCAAGGGGTCCTAGACTGCAAGAGGGCACAGGCAGGGCTGAGGGACCACTCCTCCCCCAGAGTGCACAAATTTTTGTGCACTGGGCCCCTAGTTAAGCAATAAAAAGGAACTATTAATGTACACAACACTTGGATTGCTCTCCAGATAATTTTACTAAGTGAAAACCCAATCCCTAAAAATTATATTGTGAATAATTTCATTTCTATATGCCTCTTAAAAGTACAGAATTATAGAGATAAAAATAAGATTAGTGTTTGCCTAGAGTTTGTGATGGGAGATTTTTGTGGTAATGGGAGAGCATGTCATCTTGACTTCAGTGGTGATAATCCAAATCTAAATAAGTGATAAAGTTATATAGAATTATACATACACATTTACCAATATTAAAATCTTGGTTTTGATAATATATTACAATTATACAACATGTTATCATTGGGAAATTGGGTGAAGAATACATAGGGTCTATTTCAGCATCTTTAAAACATATTGTGCATCTTTAATAATTTTAGAATTAAAAATTTAGAAAATGGTAAATGTGATTTATTTTCTTCATCTGTTCTATATATAATAATTATACTCAAAGTTCTTTCCCATGTATCATTTTAAATCCATTTTATTGTTTTTGGCTTCCTTGCATCCATGTCCCCCACCCCCTTTAATTTTGTTGTGGCAAACTTAAAACAATCTGAAACAAATGGCTTGAATCTTTAATGACAATTCTATTCTGTAACAATAGGCTTTAATCTTTTCTGTGATGCTGAATTATTCACTTAAATTAAAAGTCTTACAAGACCTTTGTGACTCAGGCCTCTCCAGTCTTCAGTCATCAATATTGGCAGCACAAGTAATTCTGTAACATAAAAGTCAAATGTGGCTCTAGGGCAATGGCCAGACCATGTGAGACCATGATAGGAACATTTGGAAAACTAGAGCTCTTCATGCAGTAAAAAATTACTTAATAATTTAAAAGGCAGACCACATGCCTACTGAGTTTGAAGCTCTACTAAAAATGGCAGTAAAGGGCCAGTGTCAGTGTGAGGTTGCTGCACTTAGATGAGTGGCATTCTCTGCCATATTTATCAATGAGTTTTCTTTTTTAAAAACATCGACTCTTGTTTGTACTATAGTAGAAGTTGCTTCTAAAAATAAATCTCCCCGTTGCCAGGAGACGGCAAATACCTTAAGTAGTAGTAAGTACATTTTAGAGCAGTAATCATTTATATGACAATGTATCCAATATTAAAATTAATATCAATTGTGTCTTGATTCAAATAACAGAATGCACATTTTTTTACCTATGAAAGATTTGTTATTTCAAAATAATAAATATACAGGTTGGTTTGTAGTTCCTGAGCTTGTTCAATGGCTCAATAATGGCAGGAATCTGAGTAAGCATCTCTGTAGAGCTCTTTTTTTTTAATTAATTAATTAACTAATTAATTAATCTTTTTAGTATTTATTGTTGCAATTATTACATATGCCCCTTTTTCCCCCCAATTGATCTCTCCCAGACTGCCCCTGTCCCCAACCCCAGGCCTTCACCACCATATTGTTTGTGTCCAGGGGTCATACATATATGCATTCAAGTTCCTTGGTTGATCTCTTCCTACCCACCCACCCTCCCCTGCCTTCCCGCTAAGGTTGGACAGTCTGTTTGGTGCTTCTGTCTCTGGATCTATTTTTGTTCATCAGTTTATGTTGTTCATTATATTCCATAAATGAGAGAGATCATGTGATATGCATCCTTCCCTGACTGGCTTATTTTGCTTAGCATAATGCTCTTCAGGTACATTTACGCTGTTGTGAATGGTAAGAGTTATTTCTTTATACAGTAGTGTAGAATTCCATTGGGTAGATGTACCACTGTTATTTAATCAGCTCATCTGCTGATGGGCCTTAGGCTGTTTCCAAATCTTAGCTATGGTGAATTGTGCTGCTATGAACATAGGGCTGCATACATTCTTTCTGATTGGTGTTTCTGATTTCTTGGGATATATTCCTGGAAGTGGAATCACTGGGTCAAATGGGAGTTCCAGTTTTAGTTTTTTGAGGCAACTCCATACTTCTACCACAGGGGCTGCACCAGTCTGCATTCCCTCCAGCAGTGCACTATTGTCCTAAATGTATTGATGAACATACCACTACAACAGATGTCTGAGATTTTGCTGCCTATGGTTTCTTCTAAGATTTTTATAGTTTCATTAGAGGCCCAGTGCACAAAATTTGTGCACTCAGGGAGGTCCCTCAGCCCTGTCTGCACCCTCTCGCAGTCTGGGAGCCCTCAGAGGATGTCCAACTGACTGCTTAGGTCTGTTCCCTATGGGCCTAAGCACTGCTGAATCCTTAGTGCTGTGTCAGAGGCCAGAGAGGCTCACACCATCACTGCTGTGCTTGCCAGCTATGAGCCTGGCTTCTGGCTGAGCAGTGCTCACCCTGTGGGAGCACAGTGACCACCAGAGGGCAGTTCCTGATTTGCGTCATAGTGACTGGTTATCTGCCATTTAGTTAATTTGCATATTAGCCTTTTATTATATAGTATGTCTTACATTTAAGTCTTTTATCCATTTTGAGTTTATATTTGAATATAGTGTAAGTTGGTGGTCTAGTTTCTTTTTTATTTTTATTGCATGTATTTGTCCAGTTTTCCCAATATCATTTATTGAAGAGACTGCCTCGACTCTATTATATACTCTTGCCTCCTTTGTCAAATATTAATTGAGCATAATGGTTTGGGTCAATTTATGGGTTCTCTATTCTGTTCCATTGGTCTCTATGCCTGCTCTAGTGCCAGTACCAGACAGTTTTGAATATACTGGCTTTGTAATATTGGATAGTTTGTTCTAGAATGAAATTTGCCGTTGGTATTTTGATGGAGATTGTATTGAATCTATAGATTGCTTTGAGTAGTATGAACATTTTCATGATGTTGATTCTACTAATTCATGAAATGGTATATTCTTCCACTTGTTTAAATCTTTCTGTATCTCCTTTTTCAATGTCCTATAATTTTCTGATTACAGGTCTTTTACCTCCTTGGTTAGATTTAATTTTTTGTTGCAGTGGTAAGTGGGATTATTTTTTGGTTTTGGTTTTTTAGTTTCCCTTTCAGAGAGTTCATTATTGGTGTATAAAAGTCTGTGGAGCTCTTGATCTACTTCCTTGCGGTAACAAGATGGCTTTCAGCAACTCTAAGAAGCATAAAAATGCCCCAAACCAAGAAAGAGGTATGGGAAAGTGTTGATGAGAGAGTTTCATATCATTTACTCTCTTTTTCAATAAAATGGATCTTCTGATGCTGAGCATTCTACACTGGTGCTAATATAATTTTACATTTGCCTGCTGCCAGAGGCAAATATTTAGTCCGCATATATTATTGAAACCTCTGTCCCCCTTTGAAATTGCAACATATGTGCTTCTAAATCAGTGTGTTTAGATTTTCAAGTATCTTAACTAATTGCTGAACATGTAACATGTTAATAAAACTCTGTATTTTTAGCAATATATAGCAAACACCTGCTATGACAAAAAAATTCACAAGTTCCACTCACTGTCAGCCATTACTGCCATCCTATACCAGTGAATATACAGCAATATCTGATATGTTGCAAGCTTTCAAAACAGCCTGAACTTTAAAAGTTGGTCCATTAGCTGTATCTGATGGATGGAAATTTGTCTCCTAGTTCAATTTATGTCAACAGTTAAAGCTGTGAACCTAACTTTCTATTATTTGCTGGTAATAACTAACAATAAAGTATTTTTCAGAAGTTCTCTCTACTGGTAAACTTCCACTGATATATATTTGCTAGACCTGGTCATATCACCATTCCTAAACTAATCATTTGCACAATAAATGAGATAATTTGCTAGAGATCATTTCTATCATCTGACAAACTCTAGAACAAGCTCCATTATCCTTTTATCCAGAAAGAAGTAGGTAAAGATCAGCAACGGCAGATACCACACCATGAAAAGACAGAACTAGAGGATAGTTACAAATCCTAGTAAAATCTAGTGCACCTTACTAAAAACAGAAACGATATGTGGCAAATACATTAGTTTTATTAGAGTTAATTGGCGTTTCATTCAGACCTCACTACTTAGTACATAGTCAACTTTAAAGTCTTTAGAACCTCATAAAATACTTGATCTTATAGTCTACAGGCATATTATTTTCATTCAATGTCACTATTTAGAATCTTGAAGTGAAGTTGTCATATCTTTTTTTCATCCTCCCCTACCAGTGATGAAAAATTTGAAGGACAAATTGTTATGCTAAATATAGTACCATACTTATTAGATCGCATTTGATAATCATAATTTTAATACTCCATTCCATTAATTCTTAAGTATAATAGTAAATTTAAATAAAATATCCCAGATTTAGCTTTCATAATCTTTCATAAATATTTTACACTTTTACTCCACCCAGCATGCCCATGGTACCATTGATCGCGATGATTCTCAAGTTGGTGAGAAAAGGAGGAAATTAAATATATGGGGAAATAAATTGGAAGAAAATCTAGTAACAGTATTTTCTTGAGGAACTTAAGGTGCTACAGAAAACAAATCCTAACCTATAATCACTTCCTATTTTCTATCCATCCTCTTCAGACAAGTGGAGAATTTATCATAATAATTCAAAATAAATATTGAGACAACAAAAATGTTTAGTGTTTATTAAAATAAGACATTTAAGAAATAAATACTAGCTTGTTATTCAAAACTATGCTACATCATTATATATTGAATAGACATTTACTATGAGAAATATAGTGAAGGTCATTGGATAATAGAAAGTTAAATCAGATTTGATCACCATCTTAAATCATTTAGATTCTAATATAAAAATAAGTCAATAATGGTAATTCAACAGTTCAATTTCAGAATATGTAAATGTCCTATAAATATTCAGAGAAGTTAAAACTATTCCCTGCTTCTCTCTCCCTCTCTCCCTCTCTCCACTGAGTATGGGAAAAGCATAAAATATATCAAGAAAATTTCAAGGATTAAATAAAACTCAGTGTTAGAAAAGTCTTTTTCTTGAACCTTTGAAATTTAAACTTTGTATTTGCAAAGATAAAAATAAAAAAAATTTGCAGGCGGAGAATTCTGCTTAAGAAGTGGTACATAATAAATTTAGGAGCACATTATAAAGAAACATAAATAGTAGCTTAAATGGATTGGACTTTATATAGTTCAAAATTCATCATGTTTAAGTGCACACTAAGAATTCAGCAAGAGCTAAACTGAAAATGTGTAAAAAAGAGAGAGATAGATGATGAGTAACATGCAGAAAATTAGAAATTTTCTCCTATTTGAAAATGACTCCTATTCGTTAAATGGTGAATTTATTTATTTCTCCCCTTTTCATACCTCTACCTTTTTGCTTTGACATCTGTTGTCTTTTATATGCATGTTTTTTTTTCTTTTCTAGTTTCTTCTAATCTCTCTCCTTATGACAATTAAAGAATTCCCACCCTCTTTACTAATAAGTACAGACATGATGGGGGATGGAGATTAGAAATTGGAGGAGGGAAGGATGCCTTCTTCCTCCAGCAGCCAGACAGGTGGGCACATTGTTGGGCTGATTCTTTCCACTTCTTCTCAGCACAACATGACAGAATTGCACAGCATGAGGGCGATGGCAAATAGCAGCAGATGAGGAATAAGGCAGCTGGCTTCCCACCCTGCAAGTTTAGAAGTCCATAAATTGGAAGAAAATCTAGTAACAGTATTTTCTTGAGGAACTTAAGGTGCTACAGAAAACAAAACCTAATCTATAATCACTTCCTCAAGGGAAAGATATAGCTTATACATTTTTAATGCACAGATTATTAAGTTGAAGTTGAAAATAATCATAGTTGAAACTGCATACATATTTTCATTGCTCAAGATAACAAAAAAAGTAGAAAATATGTACTCTCACCCAACTTTTAAAGACACTATAGGATTAAAATGTTTCTATCTACTCTAATAAAAGAATAATATTGAAATTGACCATTTCTCTGGGATGCCTAAGCCAAGCCTGCCAGCCAAGCCATGCCCACCAGCTAATCAGAGAGGGCTTATGCAAATTAACCTAGCCAAGATGGAGGCCAACCACCATGGAACTAGGTCAAACAGGAGGCTTCCACTGCACGAGGAGTAAACTGTCTGCCTAGGCCAGCTGGGCCTCTCTCTGCTCAAGGCAACATAGTTGCAATTATAGAATCCACAGAGCTGAAGCAAACAGGAGGCTTCTGTTGCACCAGCAATGGAGGAAACTGTCTTCCTAAGCCAACTGCGCCTCTACTAAGGCAACATTGTTTCAATTATAGAAGCCACAGAGCTGAAGCCAACAGGAGGCTTGGTTACCTGCCTAGGCCTCAGCTTAAAGCAACAGTGTTTCAATTATAGAAGATAAATAAACCTCAGAAACCTGATTCCAGCCAGCCTTGCTGGGACTTTGGGTCAATGGGAGCTGTGGGCAGTCTGAAAGCCTGAAAATGGCCCTCAGCCCCTCACTCAGGCTGGCCACACCCCAATGGGGTGAGGGTCCACATTGGGGGGCTTGGCCAGCCTGCCAACAGCCATCAGCCCCTCACCCAGGCTGTCCAGGCACGCCAGCAAGTGGACATCCCCTGAGGGGTCCCAGACTGCGAGAAGGCATAGGCCAAGCTGAGGGACCTCCCGAGTGCACAAATTTTTGTGCACTGGGCCCCTAGTTTATTATAAAATAAATGTTATTTTTCATTGGATTGGTTCAGATATTTATTTAATTATATTGAATTATTAATTTTATTATAATGATCATATTACATATTTCTTGAACATTATCAGTTTGGATAAAATTGCCAAAATGGTCACTGAAGAGGGTAAGCAAATAATCACAAGAGCATGTGTAAATCAACAGAGCAAAAATGGGTAGGGTTGTAAAGAAGGTGAAACCAAGAAGTATGTAGTTATAATCATATACTTTTTCAGGCAAGCATTTCCAGCCATCATTAGAAGAACAAAAAAGAGAATTTTGTTTCTGTTTATTTTACTTTAAATCTTTATTATTAAAAATATTACATCTATCCCCACCCTCCCCTCCACTGATCTCTTCTAGCCCACCCCTGCCACCTGCCCCAGGCCTTCAAGCCAACCCATTGTCTGTGTTAATGGGTTATGGATACATACGTATAAGTTCTTTGGTATCTCTCTTCCAACCACCAACCCTCCTCTATCTTCACACTGAATTCTATAGTCTGTTCCATGCTACTATGCCTCTGGGTCTATTTTTATCAGCAGTTTATTTTGTTCATTAGATTCCACATATGAGTGAGATCATGTGATACTTGTCTTTCTCTGACTGGCTTATTTTGCTTAACATAATACTCTCCAAGTTCCTCCATGCTGTCTCAAAGGGTAAGCGATCCTTCTTTTTTTACTTCTGCATAGTATTCCATGGTGTAAGT
Organism: Murina feae; assembly: GCA_004026665.1. Taxonomy (NCBI): domain Eukaryota; kingdom Metazoa; phylum Chordata; class Mammalia; order Chiroptera; family Vespertilionidae; genus Murina; species Murina feae. Next base: position 25,819 of record PVJC01010147.1, read on the forward strand.
GTACCACAGCTTTCTTATTCCACTCATCTATTCATAAGCAGTTGAGCTGTTTCCATATCTCAAGTATTGTAAATTGTGCTGCTGTGAATATAGGTGTGCAAACATTCTTTCGGATTGGTGTTTCAGGTATTTTAGGAGATATTTCTAGAAGTGAGATCACTGGGTCAAGTGGCATTTCCATATTTAGTATTTTGAGGAACATCCATACTGTTTTCTATTGTGGCTGCACTATGCATTCCCACTAGCAGTGCACTAGGGTTCCCTTTGCTCTACATCACCAGCACTTGTCATTTGTTGATTTGTTGATGGTAGCCATTCTGTCGGTGTGGGGTAATACCTCCTTGTTGTATAAATTTTCATCTCTTTGATGATCAGAGACTTCGAATATGTTTTTCATGTCCTTGGCCATCTGTATGTCCTCTTCAGATAAGTGTCTTTTTGGGTCCTTTGACCATTTTTTAAATTGGATTGTTTTTCTTTCTTTTGTTAAATCCTTTATGTAATTTGGATATTAACCCTATATCAGAGGTATCATTACCAAACATGTTCACACATACAGTGGGCTTCCTTTGCATTTTGTTGATGGTTTCTTTTGCTGTTCAGATGCTTTTCATTTTGATATAGTGCCATATTTATTTTCTCCTTAATTTCCCTTACCTCAAGAGATGTATCAGTACATATATTACTACTAGAAATGTCTGAGATTTTGCTACCTATGGTTTCTTCTAGAATTTTTATGGTTTCATGACTTATATTTAAATATTTTATCCATTTTGAGTTTATTCTTGTTTATAGTGTAAGTGGGTGGTCTATTTTTATTTTTTGCATGTATTTGTCCAATTTTCCCAACATCATTTCTTAAAGAGACTGTCTTGATTCCATTGTATGTTCTTGATGCCTTTGTCAGGTATTAATTGAGCATAATGGCTAGAGTTGATTTCTGGGTTCTCTGTTGTTTCATTGGTCTATATGTCTGTTCTTGTGCCAGTACCAGGCAGTTATGAATACGTTGGCTTTGTAGTATAACTTGATATCTGGTATTGTGACCCCTCCTACTTTGTTCTTCTTTCTCAAGATTGCAGAAGCTATTTGTAGTCTTCGCTAGTTCCATGTACAGTTTTGGAATATTTGTTCTAGATCTGTGAAATATGCCAGTGGTATTTTAATATGAATTGCATTGAATCTATTGATCGCTTTGGGCAATATGAACATTTTGATGATGTTGATCCTACCTGCCCATAAACATGATATATCTTTCTACTTGTTTATATCTTCCTCTATCTCTTTTTCAATAACCTATAGTTTTGGGAATACAATTCTTTTACTTCCTTGATTAAGTTTATTCCTAAGTATTTTAAAATTTTTGTTGTTGCAATGATAAATGGGATTTTTTTTTTTCTTTTTCAGTTCTCTTTCTGAGAATTCATTATTGGCATACAAAAGTGCTATTAATCTCTGGGTGT
>PVJC01010147.1:27381-44426 GCA_004026665.1 Murina feae
TGAGTCTCTGAGAAAACAACAATATCCTTAGGCAGGAAATTATGAGGAAGAATTTTACATGTAATTAACAGGTGGAGATTTGCTATAATTAACAATGTTTTAACTTAAACAATGGGTGCATAGCTCTGACCTTTCAGAGCAACCAAAGTAGGTTAAAAACAATCAGTTTCTAGCATAAAAATAATCAGTTTCCAGCAGTGTTAATTTTGTATCCTGCTACCTTGCCAAATTCCTTTATTAAACCTAATTGTTTTTGGTGAAGTCTTAAGCATTTTCTGTGTGCAATATCATGTCATCTGTGGATAATGACAGTTTTATTTCCTTCTTTCCAATTTGGATGCCTTTTATATTTTCTTGTCTGATTGCTGTGGCTAGAACTTTCAATACTATGTTGAATAAGAGTGGTGAAAGCCTATCATTTTCCTCTTCTTAGGAAGAATGGTTTTAGTTTTTGGCCATAATGATCTTGGCTGTAAGGTTTGTCCTATTTTGGCCTTTATTATGTTGAGGTCTGAGCCCTCTATTTGCACTTTGCTGAGAGTTTTTGCCCAAAGTGGGTGTTGGATTTTGTTAAATGCTTTTCCTGTGTCTATTGATGTGATCATGTGATTTTAATATTTCAATTTTTTTATGTGATGTATCACGTTTATTGATTTGAGAATATTGTGCAAGCCTTGCATCCCTGGAATAAATTCCACTTGGTCTTGTTGCAAAATCTTTTTAATATATTGCATAGATCCAGTTTGTTAATATTTTGTTGAGAATTTTTTAACACTATTTTTATCAGGGATATTGGCCTACAATTCTCTTTCTTTGTAGTGTCTTTATCTGGTTTTGGAATTAGGATAATGCTGGCCTCATGAAAAGATCTTGGAAGTATTACTTTCTCTTGAATTTTTTGGAATAGTTTGAGAAGGTTAAGGGTTTCGTTTGTTTGTTTTAAATTTTGTTTTATTGCTTAAAGTATTACAAAGTGTTAAATAAGTCTCCATTTTCCCCCCTTGACCTTCTCCCCTCCTCTCTTACCACCCCCCCCCATGTCTTGTATCCATTGATTATGCTTTATGCATGCATACAAGTCCTTCAGTTGATCTCTTAACTCCTCCGCAACCCTCCCGAGGCTTCCACTGTAGACAGTCTGTTCAATGCTGTTCTGCCTCTGTATCTGTTTAAATTCAAGGTTAGGTTTTAGTTCTTCTTTTAATATTTTGTAAAACTCCTCCGTGAAACTGTCCAGACCAGGGCTTTTGCTTGTTAAGAAGTCTTTTAGTTACTTCTTAAATTCTATCAATTGTTATTTGCCTATTCAGGTTTTCTGATTCTTCCTGATCCAGTTTTGAAGATTGTATCTTTCTAGGAATTTGTCTGTTTCATCCAATTCCCCAGATTGTTAACATATAGTTGTTCACAGTATTTTCTTATAGTCATTTGTGTATCTGTAGTGTCAGTTGGTAGTTTACCACTTTCACTTCTGATTTTATTTATTTGGGTCTTCCCTCTTTGTTTCTTGATGATTATGGCTAAATGATCATCAATCTTATTTATCTTTTCAAAGAACCAACTTTTGGTTTCATTGATCTTTTATATTATTTTTCTAGTCTCTATCATAACTGCTATATTCCTCCTAAACCTCAACTGCTGTCTGTGGGAGTCTGGCTAGTCCTCTCCTACCTCCTCACTTTCTACCAGTCTCTATGCGCTCTTCACTTTCCATCCTTGGTTATCAGGGTTCTTTCCAGCCAGTCTTCAGCTGATTCTTTAGAATGATTTTTCTGTATTTAGTTAATTTCAATTTTGTCTTGGGAGAGTGTCAGTGTAGCTTCCACTGATGGAAGCTCCACTGCCATTTTGTTTGTGTTTGTTTTTAAATTAAATGATTCAAAAAAATATATCTTCTGGTAACAAATATATTAAGACATGGATAGTTTCCTGAGTTTTCAAAATGAGGACTGATGATAAGAGATTCACCATTTCCCTTTACAATAATGGAATGTGGCTCATGAAATCAACATGTTTTAGGAAATATTAAATTATTATTTTCAAATTTCATGAAAATATTGACAGAAATAAACTAGGTGGGGGAGAAAAATCCTCTTACTTGGAGACAGCAAATCTTCTACCTTGCTTTCCTCATTCTTTTCCTTATCAAAAGGTACCAGCTTAAGCATTTCCTGTGTGCTTCTACCAGTTTTTGGATTTTCCGATATTAACATTCAGCATGACCACCCATGTGTGTAAATCTTAGGCTAGATAAGCTCTAGCTAATGCAGCTTTTTCTGCCTTCTGTTGCTTACTTTGAATTTATGTAACTAAATTCAAACATAATCTTTTACTGTCACTAATACTGTATCAGAATGGTCTGAAAAATTTTATTCCTCTTTTTCTGATTGCTCAGTCACTGACAGTCTCTGGAGAAGGTGACACATAGATGTCTAAGCAAAGCATAAAAATGGAGACATGCTATCTGAGCAGCTATGGTGATCACAACAAATAAAACAGACTGCAAAAATAGATAAAGTGTTTAGTCTAATAGGAGCTCAGATCCTAATTCTCCAATGATCTTCTTACTTGAAAAGGATTACCTTTGGAAGTAAATACAATTCTTACATGTGGTTGCTATTCAAAAATAAGAAAAAATTATTTGAGACTTCATTAAATAATGGATATGATTAAAACCAAGAGGCTTATTAATAATTCAACATAAAAATATATCATTTTACATTTAAACACTATCTGTATTTTCCTATTGCTGAACTTTCTATTCTAAAACTGTAAGATGTAAAATACTGCAAATATCTCCCAAAACTTTGGCAATTTTTCCCACATTTGAAACAAACAGTGAAATTAACACATACAATTCCTACAACTTTATCATAAATGTTAAAATATATGTGGTTTTACAATGTTTTATTTTTAAATTAATAATGTTGTCCTCTAAGTGACTGGTATATTATTGCTCTTTTATAATGTATTTCAATTTTTGTTCCATGAATATTAGTGAAATTGAAATTATATGTAATTTTCCATTAATTATAAAGATGACTAACTATAAAATTATAGCAAAAATTTTTTAAATAAAGCAAAATAAAGTCAAACACATAAACTAGTCACTAATAACAATAATTGCTTTGACAAGTCATGATAAAAAATTGTAAATAAAATGTAATTCCTTAGGTATAAAAATTTATCATGTAAGTTTTAATAGTTTATTGAAATGATCACATAGTTCAGGACATAATCTTATTCAAGCATTTCATCCATATATAAAATTATGCCACTTCTGAAGGAATAAACAATTTTATAAATCTTTGAGTATTCCTGTATTTATAAACATGGAAGTCTGGCTAAATGTTGAGGTTTGTAAAAAGAAGGAAATGATGGAAGAAAACAAAAATCAGTACAAAACCTGTCTCTTTCTTAAATCCTCTTCCAAAAAAAATTAATAAAGAAGTTATAACTATGCAAATAATTTTGACTAATACATTGAGCTTATCAACACATCTAATCTAATAAAAAAGTAATATGCAAATTAACCCTCACTCCATCACACCTAAGCCTCACCCACTAGCCAAGCCATGCCCACCAGCCAATCAGAGCAACAATATGCAAATTAACCCAGCCAAGATGGCAGCCGGCAGCCACAAAGCTAGAGCAAACAGGAGGCCAATGATGGAGGAAACTGCCTGCCTAGGCCGGCTGTGGCCTCTGCTCAAGGCAAAAAAGTTTCAATTATAGAAGATAAATAAACCCCAGAAACCTGATTCCATCCAGCTTCACTGGGACCTTTGGTCAATGGGAGCTGTGGGCAGCCTGAAAACAGCCCTCAGTCCCTCACCCAGGCTGGCCAGGCACCCCAGTAGGGATCTTATCCCTGAAGGGACTGTGGGCAGCCTGAAAATGGCCCTCAGCCCCTCACCCAGGCTGGCCACACCCCCATGGGGTGACAGTCCCCACTGTTGGGCTTGGCTAGCCTACAAAAAGCTATCAGCCACTCACCCAGGCAGGCCAGGCATGCCAACAGGTGGACATCCCCCAAGCAGTCCCAGACTGCGAGAGGGCACAGGCTGGGCTAAGGGCTCCCCTGCCCCGAACGCACAAATTTTTGTGCACTGGGCCTCTAGTAATTATAATATAACATCTGGACATTGTCCATCCACAAGTTTGATGAACTTGTGCATGAACAGCAGGAGTTGAGAGATAGTGAGGGAGAAAAATAAAAGAAATAATGACTAATGAACTTAGTAAATAATTCTGGAATTCATTCTAGTAGTTAAATGAAAAAAGAGATGGCATTTTTTATGTTAAATTAACAGCCTTTCTTTTCTTTGCTCTATAAGTAATTGTCTCTACCCACAAAATGTCTGAGGTGTTTTTTGGAGCATAATTTTAAAAGTAGCAACTGAATGTTTGTTATAACCTTAACTGGTTTGTTCATTCTTCCATTTTTCCTTTCCCAAAATTGAAGAAAGTATATCATGGTTCATCACAAAACATTATTTTGATATCATAACAATAACATTTTATTTGACTATGGGTAGCAATACATAAATGGTACAAGCCTGTTGGACCATTTTTATATAAAATATGTAGCTTTTACTCAGAGATTGTTTAAATGATTCAGTGGCTTTATAGCAAGAAAATTTCCTGATGCTTGGAGATTATAAACTAATAGAGGATTATGGGGAATGAAAACAGCTTGACCTGTAATCAAGTATAAGGCTTCTAGGTTGTCAGATCTTGTTTAGACACACTCCTGCATGGCTTATGCCTAACACGGACCTGATAATTTCCCATAGCTTTCTGGATGGCTTTCTCTGCCTCATACCCAGACTGTGATAACACAGATACATTTGATGTGTCTGATACCCTACTTTTCCATACTGCTCCAGTAACTGTCTCCTTTTAAAAATAAAAGCACTCCGATATCATTCAAAAATATTAGTGGGTTTGTTTTTTATTAAAAATGTTTCATTAAACAGGTTTTAGAGGCCCCAAATCACTTCAGTTTTATAGTCTTTCTACATTGGTTGTCAGAAATATTAGAAAATGGAAACATTTAGACATTTATTAAATGAAACTCTGTTTTATTTTTTAAATCTTCATATGTATTATAAAAAAAACTAGGTAAGTCATCAGTAAGAAAAGAGAATAATAAGATCAGGTTATTAATAACGTATTTTGTTTAGCTTCTCTTTTAAATGAAAAGCAAAAAGCATATTAAACAGAACAGTAAAAAATGTGTATTACTAAAATGAATTTCTACCTTCAGAAACCATGGTTACTCTTTTGGGCAGTTGATAAAAGGAAAGGGCAAAATAGCCACGAATTAATGGTTATTCATAAATCACAGCATATTCAAAGAAATAAACCTTATTACCATAGTGCTCTATGCAATGTGGTTTTAACTACATTTATTCACTCTAGATCCAGAACCTTGTTTGTAATGTAGAATCCCCCAAAACAAAATTCAAAATAATATCTGAAAAACTTTTGAAATATTTTGATATCAGAATAGCTACCAATATCTAAACTCTGATTTCAATTAAGAACTGTTTCACTGCTGGGCTGAGAGACTCCCTCCACCCCGAGTGCACAAATCTTTGTGCACCGGGCCCCTAGTATTACCATATTTGAGAAGAAATGAATCAATAGAAAAATGTATCAATTGATAGACTAGTACTTATATTAAATTCATGTCTATCCATTAAATACTGATTGCATATGTTGTCTTCAAAATAAATAATATTACATCTACTAAGTTTCAATTATGCTTATTATATAAACACTAGAGGCCCAATGCACAAAATCTTGGCAAGGGGTTTGGCCCTTGCAGCCGCAGCTGCCTCAGCCAGCCCTCACAAGCCCTGGCTTCATCTGAAAGATTGTCCAGACAGTCGTTCTGCAGTTTGGTATGATTAGCATATTAGCTTTTTATTATATAGGATTATATAGGATGTATTTATGCCTTCATGCCAATTTGTGTGCAACACATATAGCTAGATGGAACGCATGAATGCACACTTACACACTTTCATATTAATTGATTTTCCAAGTAAAAAAGAGTTACATGAAATAAATCAAATCAAGTAAGAATAAATTGCTTTCTTGTGATAAATGTTTTGAGAACTGCATTTATGTATGAGATTTGAAATGGCATTGTCTGAAAATAAACTCAATTTAGTTAATAGATTTTGGTTTATCAAATTACTGAGACATATGAATGATACAGTTTGAGAACACTACTTAAAATTAAATAAAATTTAACATGGGACTTAAAAGACAGTTCCAAAATAAAATCACCTTTAAGTTAGTTTTCTATATTTTCTGCTTATAGAACAAATGTATAAAGAAACTGGAGCAGAAAATCAGTCATATTAAATTTACTACCATCAGAAACATCCAGCTAAGCTAAAAAAGTACCTTTGGCTTTCATATGCAGGTAAGTTTTACAGGTCATCAGAGACAAACAAAAATTATTGCTAGGTCTCCTAAAATATTCTACTCAAAATGGAACTTAAAGATAGTTTTAAAATCTTCAGTAATTTACGTATGTTATGTTTATTTTCCCATGCCAAAAAAATTAAATAAAATAAGCAACCTTTCACAGTTAGTATCTTTTCTATTACAAGTAATTATTGTCTGCATTACATGATTTATAGAAATATTAATAATATTTGTGATTTAATTGTTAAAGAATAGCATAATCCAGTTTCTTTTCTTTTTCCTGCCCTTTATATATTAGTAAGTACAACTATATATTTCAAAGCCCACATTGCACCATTTCTTTCATGATATCCATCTCACCATGAGTTGGGAGTTTATGTTTAACTGCAAGTAGTGATTTTTTAAAATGCAAATCATACTATACAATGGGTATAAAACATTCAATTGTCAAAGGGCAAATGTCCAATAGTACCACAGGAAATAGGTGAAACTGCTGGGATGGGGAACTCCAAGCTGTCTGACCTTAGTGAGTAAAGCCTTTGCTGAACCTGTCTTTTCTAACTTCAAATTCTCTAATAATAAAAAAGGAAAAGCACAAAACAACTTGTTCCAAGCATCAATTCATCATTAATTTAATCTTGTCTATTTTCATAGATTAGTTAACACTGTACATTTTATCTGCATGTAAAGCTATTTTACTGTCCTTATAGTAGAAATGCAAAGCTTAGTTAAAACTGTTCCACATGGTAGTGTGTAAAGCATACCTTGGTGAATTTTGCTTTTCAATCAAATTTTAAGGATTAAATACATAATGATTTGAATGATATTGAATCAGTTAGAAGACTCTAATGTTGAGTATGGCCCACAAATATTGTCCACAATATATGACGTTTCTTAGAAAGCAGTCATTCTTTAAGTTTAAGAAGAAAACAAGGCTACAGGTAATTGTCAAAATTTTTTATACTAATTGCCTATATCATTTTTAATTATTCCCTTAAATGATGTTGGAGTCAGTTGCTTCATTTATTTAAAAATGATAATTAAATTAAAGTTACTTTAAGGTGACTATCAATTCTATAAAATTAAAATATATATTATTATATTTCATCTTTAATGGATAAGATGATCCAAGGCCCAATCTTTCAGTTAGACATCCTGAGGAGAGAATGTAGTATACTTTTTATAAGAAGATTCCTATTCAAAGAACATAAAAATATTCAGAAATATGTGAGATTGGCTTAAAACGCTTAAGATTCTTAGCCACAATAAACACGCAGTAAAATGACATATTATGACTAATGATCAGCCTAGAGGACCCACATTTAAAAACACCTTGTTTATAAAACATGTTCTTTAAAATGCCCAGACAGTAAGGAGAATACACAGAGAGAAAATTTACTCTACTGAATGAGAACCAGTGTGAATGAATCTAAGCCAGGATTAATGACCTATAAGATGGAATGTTTTTTCAGAGTGAAATGGTATGGAGTCTCTCAAATTATCTGGAATAGTCTTCTAATGAACCTGGGCTGCTTCCCAGAGAAGAAGAAACATACTGAAACAAAGATCTGAATGTCATGTAAGAACACAATTACACAAGGCCAGTATTGGTGTACACCATTGGCTAAATAAGGTCACACCCTCCAACCATTGGAGCAGTGATCCTGTATAGCAAAAGTGTAGTTTTCAAATTGTTCCCTCAACTGGAGCTCTTCCAGGAGTTCGCCCGGGGGGTGGGCCAGCAGAGGTAAGGGAGGGAGGCCCTGGCCAGTGGCCTGGCAGATGGCCAGGGCAAGAGAGGGAATACCCGACTGGCAGCCAGCAGCCATTAGGGACCCTACCAGTGTACCAATTTTGTGCACTGAGCCTCTAGTAATACAGTGATAGAAAAGTATATGACCAGGAGAAGCAACATAAATTTAGTGTCTTGGAAACTTGCAGACAAAATGACAATAGAGCCACTATTATGAAATTTCAGAGAACTTTAGAAATATTTCAGAATATGGAGTACTAGAAAGGAAGACTTTAGGAACATTATTTCCTTCCATTTTAACAACAACACAGGAAGAGTAAAACGTGAAGTAGTATTGGAGACATCCTCTGGGCAGGAATCAAACAAACCTGCATTCTAAATCTGGCTCTACCACTTATTGCCTGTGTGATATCAGAAATGGCTGCTAAATGGAAAAGGGTAAAAAAGGGGGAAGGGATTAAGATGTCCAAATTGCCAGATATAAAAACAATCATAGAATGTGAATTATAGCATATGAAATATAGTCAATAACATTGTAATAACTATGTATGGTGTCAGATGATAACTAGACTGATTTTTCAGGGTTCAATGTATAATAACTATATGGTACATTTGAAACTAATATAATATTGTATGACAACTATAATTAAATACTAATACTGTTTATAACAAAAGAAATAACAACTTCCTTTTAGTTTCAAAATGTGGATAATGACAGCTGCCTCATAACATTATTATAATGATTAAATGTAATAATATAAGCACAAAATACATATTTAATTATTGTTGCTGATGTAAAATTACTGTTGTCGTTTATTTAAGTAAAATGATAAGTAAAACCATTGACATTCCTAAATCCTAATAAAAATAATCATTTTTCAGAAGGCAGATTTTTGAATGCCACCAGTTTTCTCCAAAGACTAGTCAGTAACATTCATTTTTAATACATTTCATCTTACCATAATACCACTTATTTTAAGTTTTCAGAGCAGTGAAAATATTAACTGGGTACATGAACATTTTCTAAAATGATTGACATAATTATTTCACAAAATTCTTTGTTGCTTCTCTTTAAACTAATAGTTAGTAATGTAAGTAAAATAGAGCAAATGTGGAGCAATTTACATTTCCTGACTTTGCTCATAAATTCTTTGAAATAGCATTTACAAATAACCTTTATTGAGGAAAGATTCCATGTGGTAGCTAGAGCTGATAAAGCTTGCAGATAGGATTGAGAAATGGAAAAATCTTGCCTCTGACTTTCAAATCACAGTTCCAACTCTACCTTCCATAGATTCCACTGCGTTTTATCCATTTACATATGGTTCTAGTTTATATCATGTATTAAGACTAAAATAAAATATTTTGGTAATTGGCAAGTATTACCTTTGCTAACTTACCTTAAATCTTTAAAACAAAATCATATAACTACGATGAAAATATGCTTTTGGAAATGAAAAACCAGATAGGAAAAAGCAAGGGACTCTAGGTGTCTATTTACCTCTGTTCTGTGTTCTCAGGTCTGGTACACTACTTCCTTTACTCCAAACCAAGCCTTGCAAAGTAGAACTTTCATTATAGCTTTGCACTTGAGGAAATTCTGGCTGAGAGCTAAGGTGCATGTTAAAGGTAACTTAGCTCGTCCTAATCGGTTTGTCTCAGTGGATAGAGCGTCAGCCTGCGGACTGAAGGGTCCCAGGTTTGATTCTGGTCAAGGGCATGTACCTTGGTTGTGTGCACAACCCCAGTGGGGATGTGCAGGAGGCAGCTGATTAGTGCGTCTCTCTCATTGATGTTTCTAACTCTCTATCCCTCTTCCTTCCTCTCTGTAAAAAATTAATAAAAAATTTTAAAAGAAGGTAACTTAGCTCATAAGTGGTCAGAGTAGTATCTCAACTTTCAACTCACATGTACCAGACCTCAAAGCTGACACTCTTCCCAGGATCCATGGTGCCTCTCTATTCGAAGGGCAAGCATGGCTATGTTCTCACAGCCCTGAGGTAGAAATATAATACTTTAAAAGTTTCACATGGTTCAAGAACACATTTGCTAGCAAAGTTCATTCTTGTGATATAAACTTTAGTCCCCAGGAAATACATAGCCCCAGTATGAGTAATGTCCCTTTTTTTGCTTTGAGTTATATCTCCCAAAGCAGGAAGTGCCCCTGCCCTTCCTGTTGCTCTCCCTTTCAGCCATAAAAAGTCCTATTCGTTTTTAAAGGGGGTCTAATGTTATCTTCTCTATGAAACTTTATTTATTCAATCCCTGTGTCTTCCCAACCCATACAAAACATTGGGTACTTCCACTGTGGCACCATGAAACAGGACACATCTGCATGACAGCATCCCCTAATAAATTGTCCTTATTTGTTAACTCATCAGTCTTTTTGCCCGGCCGGCATGGCTCAGTGGTTGAGCATTGAGCTATGAACCAAGAGGTCAGGATTCGAATCCTGGTCAGGACACATGCCTGAGTTGCAGGTTTGATTCCCAGTGTGAGGCATGTTGGAGACAGCAGATCAATGATTTACTCTCATCATTGAAGTTTCTATTTCTCCCTTTCCTGTCCTCTCTAAAATCAATAAACACACATACACACTCACAAAAACAAACCAAAAAATAAATCAGATCACCGTCTTTCCCGTGTTTGGCTGTGACCTCTATAAGGCCAGATACGTTAGTTTATTCATGTCTCTTTGCCTTAACTGACCAACAAAGTGAGCAGTACAAAAGTTCTTAATAATTGTGACTAAATGAGTTTTTTTTGTTACATGTTCTGCTACTAAAAGAAAATATGGAACTAATTCACTGGCACAGAGATGGAAGCCAAAAATGAATTTGAAGTAAGTCATGTTTCTTCTTTCTAGCTGCTCCACAAATGGGATGAACCTGAGGGAAATTTTACACTGAATTTAAGTAAAAATAAATTCAATTCTAAGTAATCATTTTCCTGAAATAGATCCTTCATTTTCTTCCCCACTCCCACCCTAGTATTTCTAAAAAGAATGGAGTACCGACTTATTAAAAATATCTAATGACTTTTCTTTTCCAGACACCGAAAGTGCTTAGATGCCATATAGATAGTTTCATTATCTTCTCTTTAGAAGCACTCTGAATGTGAATTTCATCCGAGTCAATCTCTCCTTCCAGAGCGAAATTAGTTTTCCTCAGACTCTCAGGGAAGGTGATGCATAACATAGGTTACATGTCACAAGTGTTCCCCAGAGAGGATGATTTTGATTCTGCATCCTACTGTTTCAAAAACATAGCTATATCATTATAATATGCTATGGGGTCCATGTGCTTGGAGCAGTTACCACTTTGAAAGGGATCAGATTAAAATGTCTCCATTAGTTAATATCAGCTACAGAAAGCCTTTACAACATCAAGAATTTTATTTAGACTTTTATGTATTAGATTTCTTAAATTGGATTCTTCATGATAAAGCTGCCTCCGTGAATACAAAGGATACAAATAAATAAATAGCTCAAACTTCCCCGCGCCCTTCCTATTCAAAGATGATGTTACTGTCAGTGCTTGCTATTTGTGTGGGTGGGTGAAGCGGAAAAGACCGATCTGTAATCTCCAGTCCCTTCCACACCATGCACACAGAGAGATTGCGCTTTGATTTGCAGCTGCTGTTTGCAGAGCTTGTCACTGTTTGTGACTCTGCTTCCTGGGCTTACTCTACTTCCAGAGGAGTAGACTCAACAACTATGCTAAAAAAACTGCGCTTCCTCATTACAACAAGCCTGCCTTCTCTGTCTGCAATTTCCTCAAAGTTGACTCTCATGACAAAGTATTGGAAAATCTTCCGTGCATATTTGCAGAGATATTCTATCTCCCTTCACCATCTTACAGTTGTTGGAACAAGTTGTTCTCAATAATCTTCACATTCGACTATGGAATTTTTTTTTCTTTTGAGAAACAGTCTTTCTGTACTAGAGTCCTTATTGTTTTGTTATGAGAAAAATCATTTCTGTTTTGATATAGAAAACAAGACACTGTATATGACAACTTTGTCCTAGCCTGACTTTTATTTTTTTAACCGGGAATCATGAGGGAACTCTGGCAAAGTGGATTTAAAAAGATGAGTATAATATGAATTATATATCCAGGTCTCATTTATTCAATAAGCATTCACAGAGTTTCTATTATCTTTAAGGCATTCTGATCGATTCTGGGGCTATGAAAAGTGTAAAGCCCTTTCCTGTGTTTGCCCACATGATAGCAGGGAAGACGAGTAAATATAAATAACACATTTAAACAATGTGATGATTCTGTACATCTTATAAGAATAGCAGGTAATCTAACATGGTAGAAACTAAATAAGGTGATGAGCTTTTGAAAATATGGGTAACTTCCCTGATTTTTAAGCATTTAAGAGAATTAACACTTAAGGCTTTATTTTAATCAAATGTTTAGAGATATAGTGATTCAAACAACAAATAAGAATTTGCATAAAGATAACTAGTCATATTCTTGAAAAATAACAAAAACCATTTAAAAGGACAGTTAAAAGATGACAAAAAATGGTGGATACATGTGATTTTACATTTTTCAAAAACTCATAGAATATACAACACCAAGGGAGAAGCATAATACGAACTATGGACTTGAGTAATAATGATGTGTCAAGGTAGGTTCATCCATTCATTGGAACCAGGGTAGTGGGGAATGTTGATAGTGGGGGAGACTTTGTGTGTCTAGGGGCATTGGGTATATAGGAACTGCGTACTTTTTGATCCATTTTGCTGTCAATTTAAGGCTGCTCTAAGAAATAGTCTGCTATATTTTAAGAAGTGGTGCATCAGCTCTTGTAAATACGAGTTATAAACTTACAGAATAATTTATCACACACAAGCCAGAAAATAATTCCATCAGCTCTTTGCAAGCCACTTTTATCCACAGTAGAGAGGAAGAGGAGTCTGTTAGAGTGAATGACACATTTTCACGTACTGTTTCAGGTGGAAGCTTTTAGGGAGAAAGATAGCTTACTAGGTATTTCTTATATTCTTTCATTTTATGTTCAAGTGTGTAATACAACATAGAATAATGCTATAAAGTCATCAAAATGGAGGAAAGGGACAGAGAAATAGTTTTAATGCCCATATAAAATTAGGCATACTAATTTTTATATGTAATGCCATGAATAATAATGGTGTGAAAAGAAAAATAATGTTTAAAATATTATTGGGAAATGCAATGAGATAGCTAGCCCCCCAAAAGTTATTAATTTCTAATTGATAGCAATTATTCAGAATTGGTTAATCATAATCTTTGATGTAGGAAATACTTTTAATATTTTATACATAGCTGAACTCAATGTACTTATTTATGTGCATAAGTATTTTAATTGTACAATAAACCTTAGACAATATCCAAAATAAAATTTAGTACCTTAAATATAAATTACAACTAACAAATGGTTTCTTGCTCTTCTTATGCCATATCCTTCCCCTATTATTTTCAACCTTAAGCTAAATATATCCTAAAAAATTTTTTTTTAGTTTTTTAAAGAATATCAGGCATATACAACTATTGAAACTTATTTTTCATATCTATTATATTGCTAAGATTCATCCATACTCTTGAATCCATCTTTAACTGTTTGTAATATACATTATCTGAGTATACCATCACAATTTATTTTTTAATTTATTTTTATTGTTGAGTATTACAGATGTTCCCCATATCCTCCCTTAGACCCTCTCCACCTGGCTTCTGCCCGACCCCACCGAACTATTCTCTGTGTCCAAAGGCAATTCATATCCTATCTAATAAAAGAGTAATATGTAAATTAACCACCACTCCTCACTTTGTCACTCCCTCACTCCATTACAAAGATGGTGGCGGCCACAGAGCTGGAGCAAGTAGGATGCTTGGGTCACCCTGACAATGAAGGAAGCCAAACTTCCTGCCTGCCCTGGCAGGCCCTGAGCTCTGCTCAAGGCTACAAAGTTCAATTATAGAAGATAAATAAATCCCAGATACCTGTTTCCAGCCTGTGGATGTGGCCGGCCTAAAAATGGCCCTCAGCTTCTCACCTAGACTGCCAAGGCATCCCAGCGGGACCCCCACCCTGATCTGATACACCCTTCACTGCAAACCAGCCAGCCCCCACCCATGGACCAGGCCTCTATCCTATACAATAAAAGAGTAGTATGCAAACTGACCCTAACGGCAGAATGACTGGGAATGACTGGTCACTATGACACACACTGACCACCAGAAGTCAGATGCTCAATGCAGGATCTGCACCCTGGTGGTCAGTGTGCTTCCACAGGGGGAGCTCTGCTCAGCCACAAGGCAGGCTGATAGCTGCCAGCACAATGGTTGTTGGTGGTGGGAACCTCTCCCACCTCCTCAGCAGCGCTAAGGATGTCCAACTGCAACTTAGGCCTGCTCCCCCTTGGTAAGTGGCCATTCCCTGAGGGCTCCCGGGCTGCCAGAGGGATGTTGTACTGCCAGCTTAGGGGGAGTAGGCCTAAGCCAGCAGGTGGACAACCCCTGAAGGTTCCCAGACTGCAAGAGGGCACAGGCCAGCCTGAGGGACCCCCCTAAGTGCACAAAGTTTTGTATACTGGGCCTCTAGTCTATATATATATAAGCCAGTGACTGTAACACTCTATGAATCAGAATGACCGGTCAATATGATGCCCACTGGGGCCAGTGAACTGGCCAGATCAGAGGATGGGGCCAGTGGCCAACCTCCTGAAACCCCTCCCCCACAGCTGGCCCCACTGCTGATGGGCCCCCACCATATCAATTGGGGGTGGGGCTGGCCTGCCAACATCCCACAACCCCTGCCCTGGCTGCTGACTCCCAATCAGCTCCTCCAACCCCATTCAGGGGTGGGACAAGCTGGCTCACCACCCACAGCCCCTCCCCACAGCCAGCCCCACCCTCAATCAGCCCCCCAACCCAATCAGTGGTGGGGCCCACCAGCCAATTGCTCTCGGCTCCTCCCCCTTGCCAACCTGGCCCTGATCCAACCCTAATCAGTGAGGGCCAGCTGGCCAACCTTCCGCTGTCTCCTCCTCCCAACAGACCCAGCCCCAATCTGCCCCAATTGGTACCCAGTTGGCCAGACTCCACCTCTGAAAGAATTCATGCATTGAACCTCTAATATGGATATAAGTTCTTTGGTTAATCTCTTTCTACCTTCCCCATTTCCCCTTCCCTCTGAGATCTGTCAGTCTGTTCTATGCTTCCATGTCTCTGGACCTATTTTGTTGGTCTGTTTATTTTGTTCATTAGATTAGACATGTAAGTGTGATCATGTGACATTTGTTTTTCTCTGAGTGGCTTATTTCATTAAGCATAATACTCTTCAGGTCCATCCATGCTATCTCAATGGGTAAGATATCATTTTTTATATATATAGACACTAGGAGCCCAGTTATTGTGCACTCGGGAATCCCTCAGCCAAGCCTGTACCCGCCCAACCTGCGGCCTACCACTCACCCATCGCACCCCGCCCACCCCACACACAACACCCACCACTGGCCCATCGCGCGCCATCCACCACACACACCAACAGCCACTCATCCATCAGCCCCGTCCACCCACACACATCCCAGCCCATCACCTGCCCTGCACACCCTGCTCACCCTGATGCCTGCACTGCACCTGCCTCTGGGGCTGCCAGTTTCCATCTTGGCTGGGTTAATTTGCAAACAGCTGCTCTGATAGGCTGCTGGATGTGGCTTAGGCATCCTCTAGAAATGGTCAATTTCCATATTACGCTTTTATTAGATTAGATTTCTCCAAAGAAGACATACAAATGGCCAATACACATATGAAAAAATGCTCAATGTCAACTACTCATCACTAAGATGCAAATAAAAGCTATGATTAGATATTACTGCACACTGTCAGAATGGCTATGATCAATAAATCAACAAACAAGTACTGGGGATGATGTGGAGAAAAGGGAACCCTAGCATACTGCTATGGAAATGCAGTCTGGTGCAGCTACTGTCAAAAACAGTATGGAGTGTCCTCAAAAAAATTAAAATGAACTTCCATTTGACTCAGTGATCCCACTTCTGGGAATATATCCTAAGAACCCTGAAACATCAATCATAAAGAATATATACACCCCTGTGATCACAATTTATTCTTTTTTTTTCTTTTTATTTATTTTATTTTTTTTAATTTATCTTTATTGTTCAGATTATTACAATTGTTCCTCTTTTTTCCCCCATAGCTCCCCTCCTCCCATTTCCCACCCCAACTTCTGTCCTTGCCCCCCCGCCACTGTCCTCATCCATAGGTGTACAATTATTGTCCAGTCTCTTCACGCACCCCCAACACTCTTAACCCCTGAAAATTGTCTATCCACTCCATTCTATGCCTCTGATTCTATTCTATTCACCAGTTTATTCTGTTCATCAGATTTTTTATTCAATTGATTCTTAGATTCACTCATTGATATATATATATGTTGTTCATAATTTTTACTTTCCTTTTTCTTATTCCTCATTCTCAAAGGATACCTTTCAACATTTCATATAATACTGGTTGGGTGGTGATGAACTCTTTTAGTTTTTTCTTGTCTGTGAAGCTCTTTATCCGACCCTCAATTCTGAACAATAGCTTTGGTGGGTAAAGTAATTTTGGCTGTAGGTTCTTGCTATTCATTACATTGAATATTTCTTGCCACTCCCTTCTGGCCTGCAAAGTTTCTGTTGAGAAATCAGCTGACAGTCGTATGGGTGCCCCCTTGTAGGTAACTAACTGCTTTTCTCTTGCAGCTTTTAAGATTCTCTCCTTGTCTTTTGCTCTTGGCATTTTAATTATGATATGTCTTGGTGTGGTCCTCCTTCAGTTCCTTTTGTTTGGAG
>PVJC01010148.1:0-44397 GCA_004026665.1 Murina feae
CACGCAACCACCGAGTACCGAACATCGGCCTGCTCTCCAACTAGGGGGAAAGCACATGTTAATCGAATCATCACACCAGACGATGACACCACAAAGACGCCAACGCTGCAGGAAAAGGACCCGTTTAAGAGGGTGCAAGACAGAGTGGCCACCCTAGGCGTCCCTCTGAGGCATGGGAATGGAGGATGGGAATGAGCAGGCCTTGCAGGGGAGCCTGGCCCACAAGCCTTCCAGCAGCGGCGAGGACTTGTGTGTCGCAGGCAATGGTGTGGCTTTTCTACCTGCAATTCTTCAACACAGACGAGAAACGAAAAGAACACCCAAAGATTCCAACAGACCGGTTTCTGATGGGGAAGGGGGTACGAAATTAAACTAAAAACACCAATGACGATTCAATACTTATGAAATTCAAAGAGAAAAACTAAGCGATGGTTATAGAACTCAGGCGTGGTTCTCTCTGGATACGGGAAAAAGATATCCTGTAACTTCACCCGGGTGGTGGGTGCACAGGTCCAGACACATAACGCCACACAGCGGGACACTGAGGCTCTAGTGAAGAGAGAGGGCAAAGAAAAATGTGAAACGGCCAGGCACCCTGTTGCCCGCCCAGCTGGTGCGGGGGGTTTGTAGGGGCAACTTCCGCGTCATCACAGTGAGCCAGCCCTGGGGCTCTGCTTGTTCTGACCCAGGAGAATGGGCCTGAACTCCAAAAACCAAGATTTCAGCTAAGAAAACAAACAAGCCTACCTCTAGCCCCGTTCAGAAACAGGAATTTAGCTAAAGGGATAAAATGGAGAAATTCTTGTAGGGCAACTTTCATTATGGACAGAATGTGCTGTTTCCAATTTGCTACATCTCCTGAGTTCCATTTTAGTTTTTACAAGAAAAGTCTCTAAAAGGAATGGGAGGCCCTCTGGGCCAAATTTATCTCCACTCTCTCCAAAGCTAACAAGTTCTTTCTCTGGGATATCAACGGAGCTGTTTTTCTCCCCTCTCCTCTCCCCTCTGGAAAGTTCCTATCCTTCTACCTCGGTGGATCCCCTGTACTAGTCTTGGTTTTTACTTCCCAGAACACGTAACAACTACCTTCCAAATTTGGACCATGACCCCATGTCAGACTCTGGTCAAAAGAAAACAAGTTTAATGGAGGGGAACCACCAGATCCCATCCCCTGGGAGTTCTTGCCCAAACCAAGAGCGGTTTCCTCTCTCCTTCCTTCTGATTCCAGCCACGCACTCGGGGGACAAGCACAGACCCTGGGGAAGAACTGCCTCCTGCCGCCCTGTTGCACCTCCGCAGTACAAGGAGTGGCTGTCCGACCTCAAGCCCTCCGGCAGAACAGGGTGGCGGGGTGACAAGGCAGGGAGCGTGTGAATCTCAGAAGCAGCCTGTGGCCACACAGCTGGGAGCACGTTGGGAGTCATGCTCGCAACTGGAGGGTCATCGGCCCCGCAGAACACAGCAACGTGAACCTCAGAGCAGGAAAGGCCTTGGGATTCAGCCAGTTCCCGCTCAGGGAGAGCCCAGTGAGACCCCGCCAGCTCATGCCCGAGGCGGACCTCAGGCCGGCACTCCAAGCCGTGCTGCTTCCCGGCACAGTGCCCCCCTCCACGCCTTGCTAACGGGACGGGGCAGGGTCCTCTGCTCTCACGCTCACCACGCACCATGAAACTGACCAAGTGGCATGTCAGGCCATCGGTGAGACCACCTCGAGCACCAAGAACCCGGCTCACTCGTTTGCTCATGCGACCATTCACCTCTGGCCCAAAACCTGCCGGATGCTGGGAAGTGACTAGGATCTGAGCATCATAAACCAAAGCCCCTTCCCCCCCAGTCTCCATCCCTCCCTTGAAAAGAGAGTTTTTTAAAACTGGAGCTGTACAAAGACCCACACCCCCAAGTACACTGCGATTCGGTGTGGGGAATCTAACGTGAATTGTCTTAAGAACATACGAGAGTAGCAGCTGGGAGAACAATGTCATCTCCATTTCAGACAAGGAAGTCTTCCCATAAAACGGTGAGGTTTTTTTTAAAGGAGGATTCGCATTTCGCTGCCGCCAGTGGCCATCTCTGATTTGTGAGCCATACCTGGACCCTATTAATCTCTCCACGAACAAAGGGCGTTCAAGCACCACCGTCCACTGAGCGGCACATTCTGCTGGGGAAGGAGTGGTTGGTGAGTCAGTTCACACTCTAACCTGGCACTCACCCATCTGCAGCTGCTTCAGCCCCTAAAACCTGGAGTGGGTAGAGACCCAAGACATCCTCTGGCCACGCGTCCCCACTGCTCCTGCCCTACACGATCCCTCTGCTTTCCCACCCGCTGGCTCACACTCCACTTCCTGCCCCAACAGCACCCCACCCCAGCCAGCGCCTGCCCTGCCTGCCCCACCCCTTGGCACACCTCCTCCAAATCCAAAGTCCACCCTCGCCTCAGGGAACCGGGAGCTGTCTCCTCCTTCAAGCAGGACAAGCTCATTGATCTTGGGTGATTGACTTCCCTTTTCCCAGCCTCTGAGTCCTTAGTCTGTGAAGTCCCAATGGTTAACCAACTCCAGGCTCCTCAAGCCTTCCAGCCCCACGGGCACCTAAAACGCCCCTGAATGTGTCCCAGGTTCCCACAGAGCAGGCACGTGGCCAGGCCTTGTCCCCGTGGCACCTCCAGCTGCCGTACGTCCCACAGTGCACTGCCGTCTGAAAGCCATAGTGCTCCCCCACCATGGGGTGGTGGTGGATTGGGGGGGGGGGGACGGGGGCGGGATCTCAGGATTTACATCAAGTCCTGCCTTTGACACCTGCTGCCTGTGGAACCCCAGTCAAGTTCCCCAGCAGGAGCTGAGGGCAGGGTCCTCACCTGTTTTGTAAGAACCCCATCTGCTGGCCTCAGAGGACTGGAGAAGGGACAATGACAGGGCTCAGTAGCTGGCACAAAGTAGGTTACCTTAGATGAGCTCCCCTGCCCCTCCCCTGCTGGTCCGTGAACATGTGGTAAGGTACTAGGAACAAAGCTGAAATAGCCACGCAGGCTGGGAAAGGGGTCAGGGAGGGGAGGAGGCACAGAGCACAGCCAGTGTTTCTGAGCCCCCAAGTGACTCCCGGAGACATCCGAGTCCCATCAGAGACCATCCCTATGCCACGCGGGGCTCAGGGGACGACTGGCCACAAAGCGGATGCCACTGGCACCGCATGGGTGGTTGGTCAAGAAAGGTGCTGGCACCAAGGGGTCTCCAGGGGCACGTGGGTGAGATCTCACAAGGGAAGAGCATCAAAAAGAAGCCCCAAATCAAGACCTGATCACACACCGGCCACAATAAATAATGTTTGTGCAAAGGTGGGCGGGACAGAGAGGCCCTCGCTGGAGGAGGCACGTCCAATGTTGAAGAAAAGCTTGTTTTGTATGTCACACAAAGCAGACATTGTCCAAATGCTTCACCCGTATACATAATCAGGGCTGCTGCTGGCTATTACATAAGCCTCTGGTGGCTGCAGTCTCCAAAATTAATTTCTTTCTATCGTCATTCACAGATATGAGTGAGGATACATTCAAACATATATAAAGTCCATCCATATAAACTAATTCCTTCCTGTGCATATTCATATCCGAGTAAGAGTATGTTCATATACATAAATATAGAGAAATTTTTCTCTATCTGCATATAAGATCAAAAGCTCTAAAATGAAACTGAGAGACTAGTGAAATGTATACACATATCGCACCGTTAAAGGTGGTTCTAGCTGACAGGCGAGGCCTCTGCCTTCTTCGCTATGCCCCTTCCAAGAAAACGCGGAGGGTTAATGCGCTTTTTATTTTCGTTTGTGTTGCGTTGTGTTTTTCAAAAAGGAAGTCTCGAAATAAAAGCAGAGACAATTTAATAGAACCATTAAATGAGTCAGATTAAATTCTTTTTCCTGTTGGATCTCAGGGCTATTCACAGGCCTGCTTTAATCTTGACGTTTAATTTTGATGTTCCCATAATCAATATCAGGACTGGGGCACAGATGAGCATCCCCCATTAATGATCACCAGGGTAACATGTGCGAGTTTCCTTTACCAAATGTACACTAGGGAACACACACATACACACATACACACACACACACACACTCACACCAGACACTTGACCAGGGATTCCAATCTCAGCACTACTGACATCTTGGGCTGGGAAATGCTTTGTTGTGGGAACCTGTCCCATGCACTGAAGATGTTCAGCGGTATCCCTGGCCTCTACCCCCACCCCCAAGGAAGTCACAGCCCTAAATGTCTCCAGACATTGCCAAATGTCCCCTGGGGAACAAGATCGCCTCCATTTAAAAATCACTGAGCTAAACAATGTGGACCCAGTAGCCCCAAGACACGGAGAAGCAAAGCCAGCTCGGAGGGCACACACAGTAGGTGCTCAAGGACCAGTTAATTGAACCCAGAACATCTGGATGTGAAGTCTCCTGCCACCTTGATGTTGTCCCAGGCCTCAAACAAAGCTGAACACAACTGGCAGGTTTCAGAAGTCACAGCTGTTCCTCCCTAAGAGAAGGAGTGGAGGATGGAATCTGTCACCCACATAATTCTCACCATCACCCGTGGTCCGCTCCGTCTCCATGCCGTTCCACAGATGGAGCACGGAGGCCCGAGAGAGACCAGGACTTTCCTCAAGTTTCCTAACCTCTGAGCAGCTGGGCTCAGACCCCAAACCACCTCCTGTCTATGCCAATAACCCAAACAATGCCGTGTCGGGTTACAAAAGGGTTTTTCATTCTTTAGGAAATTACTTTGGAGAAAACAAACAAACTGATTAGCTTACTGATGCCTGGCTTAGATTCCCATCTAAATGTAACACTCAGAAGGCAATTAGAAGTCCCTCCTTGTTAACAACTAGTATCTTGAGGGTGATTTGGTTCCGGACAGACACACACACTCACATACCATCTCTCCCTAGTATACACACGACCCACCCCACCCACCCACTGAGCTTCCTTTGTGACACAACCAGAAAGGTTAGAGGATCTTTTCAGGAGCTAACACGCCCGGAGAAAAGTTTAGAGTGGGCCTCCTTCTGCACCAAACAGGGGGAAGAAAACCCACTTAATCATTGAAAACTAAGGCGCTGGAAAGAACCGCGTGTGGCGCAGTAACCCGTCTGTCAGCCACTCCAAGAACCAACCTGCCAGCTCACAGCACACAGCTCGGAGCTGGCTGGCTGGGGTTCTACTTACCCTGCAGGCATTTTTCTTATTTCAAAGTTTCTATTAACTCCCCACTGATGTGCCCTAAAAGAATTTTTAAGGGCTTGGAAACACATAAATAAAATAGTCTTTGTTGGACCAGAACAGCCAAATGAAAGCCTTTCACCTGTGGTCGTGGTGATAAAAGCTTCAGGCCCTGCTCTCCTATCAGCCATCCGAAGACTCGGGATAGCCTTGAGTAGTCAAACCTCCCGTGGCTCTCCCTCCCGCCCTCCACGCCAGCGCATTCCCCAGCCACAGGCAGGGTGAGGAAGGCACGCCCACTGGACTCAGGGTTGCAGGAAACATTCCTGACTCCAGGCCTGCCCTCCGGAGCCTTCCAAAAATACCCAGTTAATCATGTTTGTCAAAACCCAGTTTGCACACAGCTAAAGATGAGGAAGCTCTAGCCAACTGGCCTACTGGAGGGTTGGGGGGTGGAGGCGGGAGGAGGAGAAATATGATCCAACCACATCAAATATCCAGAAACAGAAAAATAAAGACGCCTGTGCAACTGAAGGCAGTGCAGGAAATCTCAGCCATCGATCACGTGGGCAGGGCCCATGCACCCATGTGCTGTGCTCATGTCCTCGCAACCTTCCACCGTAACGAGGGTTTCCTGCCCTCCCCTCCAGGTCCAAAAGATGGTGTGCCAGCGGTAGGACAACAACGCTGCCATCCTAAGTAAACATCATCGCTTACACTGTCCAGGAAAGACATCATCCTAACACCACTTGGCAGATTAAACAACTCTGGTGTCTTGCTCTGAGTATTCGTCCTATCTGGGCCACTGCAGGAGGAGGCCTCCCTCTCTGAAGCTAAAGATGCTCACCTCTAAGAAAAGAGACTGGCCAGATTATGACGATTCCTTTCCACGCACACAATTGCATCTTTCTACTTGTCCGTGGTCTCAAGCCCGCAGGTGGGTCTTGATGTTTCTTCTTGCCTCCAGAGCTTGGGCCCTATGAGCCCTCAAGAGTGAACCAGAATTCCTTCTTTTTTATAGCAGCATAGGATGGAACTGGAGAGCATCATGCTAAGTGAAATAAGCCAGTCAATGAAAGAAAAATACCACATGATCTCACTTATTTATGGATAATAAAGACCATTATAAATTGATGAACATAAACAGATACAGAGGCAGAACAGCATTGAACAGATTGTCAACCTACAGCTGCAAGGATGGGGAGGGTTGGGGGGGAGTTAAGAGATCAACTGAAAGACTTGTACGCATGCATATGAGCATAATCAATGGACACAAGACACTGGGGGGGGTAGGGGAGGAGGGGAGAAGGTCAAGAGAAAAAAAATGGAGATCTATCTAACACTCATTGTAATACTTTAAGCAATAAAAGAAAATTTAAAAAATAAATAAAATAAAGTAAAATAAAATAAAATAAAGAGTGAACCAGACAAGCACTAATCATGCAATGTCTCTTTCTCTATCACAGGTTTCCCTGGCGGGGTAGGTGACTGGGACCTGTCACAGATGGGAAAAATAAAGGGGGACTAAGATGTATCTGAGCTCTGGGAGGATGTTCAAGCATCACCTAAACCCATAGTTCCCCGGACGCACCATTGGGTCCCACAAAGAGCTGTCCAGATTCTCGCTAGGCCTTCGGATGAGCATCTGAACTCTCCCAGAGGTGACTGCTCATGCAGAACCCCTTAGAATCACTTCGCCTTACTCGTGTGATGAATAACTGAAATTTCAGTGTATTCAGTTTTTCATCCAGACCATGAGGAGAACTAACTGGCAACGCCATTTCTCTGTATTCAAATTCCTGCTTCCTGCCCTCCTCCCGAAAAGCACAATGAGTCAGTATCGGCAGAATGCAGACAGCTCCCAAGAAGGACGTCACCGAGTTAAGACAAGGTCCTACTGTGTGGTAACAGAGGCTCATAACCCCACCACAAAGTCATCGGCAACATGCAGACGCCGGGCCCAACATCCGGTGTCCTGTGAGGCTCTTCCTGCCTCTCCCAAGACAGGGACGGACACTACCCAGTCATAGAAAGGCTGCCCACTCTGCCATGTGGAACACACGCAACGCAGGACCATTTCGATGAATCCGTTCACGCAGGCCTGATCACGCAGGGTCCTCCTGAAGCAAAGAACCCCCTTAACTGGAAAGCCCCATGCAAATGGACAAAGCCTGGGGAAGGCTCAGCATTCCTGAGAGGGCCCCCAATCCGCCCAACAAGCTATACTGAGGGAGTGTCCATGAGAAAGAAAATTCGCGCATGGCTGCGCACTGTCTCCCAAGTGGATGCAGATGTTGTGATGACTGATCAAAACGCAAAGCCATTCAAAAGCATTACCCCACTCACTGTGTCCCGCTCCCCGTCAACAAATACACACAATATGCCCTAACCTGTTTGGCTCAGTGGATAGAGCGTCAGCCTGCAGACTGAAGGGCCCCAGGCTCCATTCCGGTCAAGGGCATGTACCTTGGTTGCGGGCACATCCCCCGGAGGCGGTGTGTAGGAGGCAGCTGATCGATGTTTCTCTCTCATGGATGTTTCAAACTCTCTATCCCTTTTCCTTCCTCTATGTAAAAAAGTCATATATATATATATATATATATATATATATATATATATATATATTTTAAAAATACACACAATAAAAACATACAATGATGGGCAGAATGCAGCAGCAGTCCAGAGTGCAGGCTCCCAGCCCCCTCCTAGCTGTGCAACTCTGAACGACCAGACCAGCTTGCCTTTGCTCTCAGCGTTTCCTCATCAGGAAAGAGCGTGCCATGCCATGCCCCGCCCCCCTCCCCACCCCACCCCTCACCCCCGCAGGCATCAACCTGTACAGGGCTTGGCTCCGTAACCACGCAGTTGTTTTGAATTTTGAGACGGAGAGAGTCTGTGTCATTTTCATCATTTAAAAACGGGTCTTTTCATTCATTGGGCTGGCAGGGACTTTATCGTGTTTACATCACCATCGGATGCCCACCTCTGCTCGATCCTACCTCCCCATCTCTTCCTTTGCTACCCTCCAGTAAAACCTACCTATACCTAAAAAGGTGGGGACAGGGAGGTCTTCATCTGTGAGAAATCTGGAAATGTTTGCTTTAGTCCAACTCATTTGCAGATAAGAAAGCAAGTCCAGAAAAAGGGTCCCAGTTTGCACAACCAGAAAGTGACTTACCAAGAACAGAACCCAGGCTCTGGTGTCCTGGGTCAGGGCTACTTCCCCTACCAACAACTCCTCCCCCCACCCAGCTTTCCACGTGTTCTACAGTAAATCAGGAATATCATCAAAATATCCCCTTTTCCCTCTAACTCAAGGCAACTGAAGAACCCTCTCAACAGGGGTTGCAATACACTGGAAATCGGAATACTCGTGCATGGACATCATCAGATTCCAAGATCAAGGATCAAGCTGCTCAGCCAACAAAACCTCCTTACCTCCAAGAGCAGTGCTAGAATCCATGAGTTATGGGACTAGGTTTCCATATGACACTGAGACCCGAGGGAAAAAAAACCAATATGGAATCTCATTCAGCTCCATCCCAGGCCTGAGCCGGAGACCTTCTGCAGGTGTCGTCACTTGACCGGCCGGTCTTCTCTGGCCCCTGGTCCACATCTCCCTGCGGGGCTGTGTCATCCCATTCCGGGAAGGGACCTACAACTCCCTTCCCAGGAGGCCCGCAGGCCTCTTGCTCCTTTTTGGCCTCTGGGCGACGGGAAAGTGACTATCAGCAGATGGCATCGCCCTAGCTCCCCGCCCACTGTGAGTCTCCAGGCCTCAGTCCATTGCCCTTTGGATGGACAAACACCTTGCCAATCCTCCCTTAATGTCATTCCAAATTTCAAAACAAAATACCATGACTCAATTCAAGACATGCTCAATTTTTCCACCTGCTTGTGTACTCGCTCAATGGGCCTGTGATCTGTCTAAACCAACCTACCCCCATTAGACTGAGGTTTGCTCCAGGTTGAGAAACACTCCACCAGCCATATGTGATCCTCAAAGGTGTACAGATACCAACACTGAGTCACCCCAATAGTGGGAGGGCAGGAGGAAATCACCTAATTAGCCATATAACTACAAATCCCATAGCAAACATGCTTTAAGATCTCTTCAGGTACCACTGTTTCATTATGTTAGGAAGAAAAGCATACCTGAGCAGGAGTCTTCTGAACTCCTTGGAGCCCCCTGGATTTTATTTTAGCTCAGCTTATGACAACCACCACCATCCCTTACTTCCCAGTCCTGGCAGAGCGTGAATCTCACCCTTTCCGTTTTCTCGCTCCCCAAGCAGAATGCTAACATCTCTGAGCAAGACGACATCTCCCCCAATCTCCAAGAAGAGAATACCCTTGTAAAGCCCCCCGAATCCGCAGAAATGTCCACCTCTACAAGCTGGACCGTCGCCCCAGGTCAGCTTCAAAGGAGCTATGACCTTCACAACTCTCAGCCCCAGTTCCCCGATCTGAAAATGAGGAGGTTGACTAACACCGTGCCTCTGGCCCCTTTCAGCCAGAAGGCTTCACATGTGTTGGCTGCTAGCCAGAAAGGTCAGGGACCCCCAGAAGCCAGCAGAGGAAGGAGAGGTGAGCAATCACGCCTTTGCAACCTTCCTAGATAAAGATCACTCGGGAGCACTGCAGCCTCCACCCAGGGCCACCCAGAGCTCGCCATGGCTGTCTGTGGCCGTCACTGAAGGCACAAGAAGCCCTGGTTTTGGAGGTGGTCAACAATGCAAATGACCTTTTGGACGCTGGCATGACCCCAGGGCCTGGCACACTGGCCCTCTCCAGAGAGCTGCCTCCTTTAGTGTCTTAGACACCAAGACCACCCCCCATGTCCCTCTTCCGGCTTCAGGTGAAAACCAATGTAGGATCACCGTGGGAGCCACTGAGAGCAAACTCTTCCTGGGGCCATGACAGGGAGCCCTCATCACTGGGCTGCCACAGCCAAGAGGGTCACCATCCTCCTCCCCATGGCATTCTTTCCTCTACTGCACAAGACCCTTGTAATCTGTGCTCCTCTCACTGGAGGCAACAGAGCATTGTGGCTCTAAAGTCGGGCCGGGTCCTCATCTAGGCTGCCCCTCTCATTGGTCTGCTTCCTCGCGTGTAAAAGAAGGCTCTAAATCAGCGGTTCTCAACCTGTGGGTCGCGACCCCTTGGGTGGTCGAACGACCCTTTCACAGGGGTCACCTAAGACCATCCTGCATAGCAGATATTTACATTACGATTCATAACAGTAGCAACGTTGCAGTTATGAAAGAGCAACAAAAATAATTTCCTGAAGAGAGTCCCTCGAACAGGGGGGCCTGGGAAGGCTCAGGCCCCTGCCGGTCACCAAGTTTTCAATAAATGTTAACTAACCATCATTATTTGTTTTCGAATATCATTTATTAAAGGGAAAAAAACTTCAAAAAATTACAGCCAAACTTTGCAACGAGCGGAATTTATTTCCATCTCAGCCGCAAGTCACACTTCTCAAGCTCCTCCCGTGACCTGCCCAAGTCCCAGGGTCCCTCCCAGGCTTCCTCATGAGAGAGTGTTCGTGATCTTCCGAGATTCTTTCTGGTCTGCACAACCCACCTCAACTCTGCCTGTCGTGCTCACCCATGGGGAAGAGGAGGGGAGAAACGGGCGACACCGATTTGTGAAAAAACAGGTCAAAACCCCAGTAGGTAGGTTCCGCTTTCACTGACCTGCAGATGAGACTTTTATTTTCTTAAAGCTCCCCAGTGACTGCCTCATGCAGCCGGGGTCAGCACCCTGGGCTACGGGAATGTAACTGATGGGTGTCCATCCAATTACAGCAATGGGGGGGGGGGGGGGAGGTGGAGACTTACACGACTGCTTTATTTTTACAGGCAATCTTTATATCATCTCTGGCAAACAAAAGTCCCATTCTGCTGTCTTGCCCAACACAACTGGCACATACGGAAGCTAAGGTTTTAAAAGTCTGGCTGGTCTTCAGAAAGTTAAACATAGAGTTAGCCTATGACTCAGCAATGCCACTCATGGGTATATACCTGGAGGGAAAAAAACCACAGGCCCATAAAAAACTGAGGACCGGATAAACAAAATGTGGTCCATCCATGAATGGAATAATATTCAGCCATCTAAAAGGAACGAAGAACTGACACATGCTGCAGAACGGGAAAGCTGCATTGTGAGAACAGCCAGGCGCAAGAGGCCATGAATTTGACAATTCCACTCATACAAAATGTCAAGAACAGGCCTACCTATGGGGATTGCCAGGGGCTGCGGGGGAAGGGAGAAATGGGAACTCACTGGGGTTCCCTTTCTTGGAGCGATGAAAACGTAGGAGAATTAGATACGTAGGAGAATAAGGTAAGAATTAGAGGTGCCGATAAATATACACCTCCTGAATACACTAAAAATAACTAAATTATACACTTTAAATAAGAGAATTGTATGGTTTGTAAACAGCTCAGTGGAGCTATTGTTTCAAAAAAAAGAAAAAGGAATCTGAGGTTCTATAACAGCCTGAGCAGCAGGAGGTGTGATTCCTGCAGCCCTCTCCTGGTGAGTGCTCCCTTGGTGAGTCTCACCAACCCACGGACACCACGTGCTGAGTGCGGAGTGCGGAGTGCTGAGTGGGACTGCTCACACACTACTCCAGGTCCAGGTGTGCTCAAAGGAACCTCATCATGTAGGCACCAGCCCCGACGCAGGGCGTAAGCAGGAGACAGCACACGGCGAAAAGCCTGTCTATAGCATGTTCATGAAGACACACTCCCAGGCTCCACCCCAGAAGATTCTGATTCAGTCGATGGGATGGGGAGAGGACCCAGAAAGGACCCAGAAAGAATCTCCGTTGGCAGCCAGATAAGAGAGTCCCCTGAACAGGGGCCTGGGAAGCGCCAAGGAGATAACCAAGCAACACTTCATTCCAGAACCTCAGAGTTGATTCTTCGGAGTCTCCAGGGGCCAGACAGAAGCCTGGAGTCCGCCTCAGGCTCCTCCAACAACCCTCCGCCTTCTTGGGTCCTAGGACTTCCTCTCCTCGCGGCTCAAAGCCCTTGGCAGGGCCCAGGCCATCGCAGCGCCCAGCAGCAGCAGCGCCTCGCTCCCGAAGGCCTTGCTGGGCAGGCTGCGCCTCTTTTCATTCCAGAAATGTTAGCCCAGTGCCAGGGCGATTGGCAGGAAGCTGGAACTCGAACCCAGGAATCCCTACGCCCACAGATTCTCACCTCCAGCTCCAACAAAGGTCTCTTTGTGGGGTTTGGGTGTCTCCCGGAGGGCACGTTTCCCTCCGCGGCTGGGAGAGGAGCGAGGGTGGTGTGCGGAATGAAATCTATGCCGCCGACATGCATTTCCTGCTCTCCGGGTTGCCCAATCCCACCGCCCGAGGGGACCGACGGGCAGCGCTTTCCCTGGGCCTGGCAGGGGAGTCCGGGGGGAGCAGGCGGACCCACCCCAGCAGGCCCTCTGCCCTCGGAATCCAAGGCCTGACCCACGGCCCCCGAGTCTGCGTCCTGCCCGTCCTGCCCGTCGTGCTCGGGCAACAGGTCTGGAGGGAACAACGGGCTCTTGTTCAGACACGCTTGTTCGCCAGGAGGTTCCTCTGGAAAGACTTCTCCACGAACACAGAGGCCAGCAGCTCGAGGTCTGTGTGCAGCCGGCTTTGGGCACAACGCTCCCCTCCGTGGCACGCCATCCCCCGTGGCCCTGACCAACCCCTCTGCTGTGGGCTCACCACCTTCATGGTGAGGTTTCCCTGGGCAGCAGAGGCAGAACCCACTCACTATGTGGGGCGGGCGGGGCGGGGAGGTGAGAGCCAGAGGCTGGGTTAGCACAGCCTTACAGCCCCTCTTCCCTCACCCCACTCCCCAGTGGGCACCAGGGAGGGCGTGGGCCGTGGCTGAGCCTACAGACAAGTGGTCTCCCCAGGAAGGGAGGTGGCTGCTCACACCAATTTTGCTCCAGATGCAATGCAGCCCAGGCTGGGTGAAGGGGACCACCTCGAAGAGCCTGGTCCCCAAAGCGCTGGCACTGCCCCTGCAGCCTGCGCCCCCTGACGGGAGAGACACACCTGGGCTCTTCTTACCCTGAAGGAGGAGCCCCTTTGCCTTGGGAACCACTCATGAACCATCCTCACACCGCACACAGGTTGTGTACCCCATCAGCATTATCTCCGTAGCATCCCCACTTCCCAGACAGGGAAACTGAGTCCCGAAGGTGCTGAGAGAAGCCAGGTGGCCACAGCTCTGAGACCCCCAATTTGGCAGGTACTCCAGAGCCTGCGGGTTTTCCTGGAGGGGCAGCTTTGGGGTTCAGACACAGAGTGACAAAAGCCACTGAACGGTCTCAAATTTAAAAGCCTGCCTATAACACTGTTTTCCCCCAGAGGTTCCCATCAAATTTTGTCCCTGGCGACACACAAAACTACCCAACTAAGATAAGAGAATATTCCCACTTTAAAGCAGAGAAACAGACTTGGAACCGTGAAAGAATGGCCATACACAGCTAACAACTTAATGTTTAACATCCTTTCAGATGCTCAGATTGTGTATTTTGCCCAAAAATTTAAGGGATGGGAATGCATGGCCAGGAAAATGGAGGAGGGGATGAATTTTGTAAACCTGAACTGCTCTGAGATTTAATGGATGGAACTTAAAAGTTACCCCTCGAGTCTAACCACCACACTGTATGCCTGAAACTAATACAAAATAATATTAACTGTAAACTATCTACTCTAATAAAAGAGTAATATGCAAATTAACCATCATTCTGAGACATCTAAGCCACGCCCACCAGCCAGGCCATGCCCACCAGCTGATCAGAGCAGCTGTATGCAAATTAATCCAGCCAAGATGGAGGCCAGCAGCCATGGAGCTAGAGCAAACAGGGGGCTTCCGTTGTAACTGCCTGCCTAGGCCAGCTGGCCCTCTGCTCAAGGCAACAATGTTTCAATTATAGAAGCCATGGAGCTGTAGCAAACAGGAGATTTCCTTGCCTGCCTAGGCCTCCACTCAAAGCAACATTTCAATTATAGAAGATAAATAAACCCCAGACACCTGATTCCAGCCAGCATTACTGGGACACTGGGTCAATGGGAGCTGTAGGCAGCCTGAAAACGGCCCTCAGCCCCTCACCCAGGCTGGCCAGGCACCCCAGTAGGAACCTGAACCCTGAAGGGGATGTGGCCAGCCTGAAAACGGCCCCAACCCCTCACCCAGGCTGGCCACACCCCCATGGGGTGAGGGTCCTCACTGGGGGGCTTGGACAGCCTGCAAACAGCCATCAGCCCCTCACCCATGCTGGCTAGGCACGCAAGCAGGTGGACATCCCCCGAGGGGTCCCAGATTGCGAGAGGGCACAGGCTGGGCTGAGGGACCCCCCCCCAAATGCACACATTTTTGTGCACCAGGCCCCTAGTTGACTATAAACTGTAATCTTAAAATTCTTTAATTTTTTAAAAAAACCTAAGTAAAAATGGGGGGGGTTTCCCTTTGAGCAACAGGAAAAAGTTAATATATCTATGAGCAATCAGAGTTACCTTGGGGGTGTGCAGGGCAGCCACTAATAAACACTCCCCATGCTATGTGTCTTGAGTCTGTGGAGAAGTAACTGTCCGTTAGCCACATGCAGGAGTCCTAAGAGGCGGGCAACTGTCTTTACGTTATTGACAGTAATGGGAACACACTACTAGGAATAATCATTTCTGCATCTAATGCCAACCCAACTTTCCTTTCACCGTATGAGCTGCTGGGCATCAAAGCCAACAAACTCACAGAAATGCTCAGGGAAGGAAGGAGGCAGAAGAGAAGAAAGCCCAGTCTTCTGCCCACCACCATTCCCCCTCACCCGGTCCATTAGAA
Source organism: Murina feae (assembly GCA_004026665.1). Classification (NCBI taxonomy): domain Eukaryota; kingdom Metazoa; phylum Chordata; class Mammalia; order Chiroptera; family Vespertilionidae; genus Murina; species Murina feae. The sequence continues at coordinate 15,048 of PVJC01010148.1, forward strand.
AACATATTTCTAAATAAATAATGACAAAACTCAATTTGCAAAATATTCACCGCGCTAGGAGAGCAGAAATCCCCCCAAAGCATCATCTCAGGAAAAAATGTTAGGCCTCATCTCACTGATTCATCTACCCCAACTCGGTCCAAATTAAATGAAATGCTGTCACGCCGCTGTGTTTTAAAACAGTGTCCAAGAAGGTAGGAAAGGTTACCCACAGCAAGCAGTGACTGCCATCCTCACCATAGCAACGCGTGGATTGATAATATGGTCTACCTGCATCAAAGGCTTGCACGAGACACTCAAGGCAAGTCTAGTGCTACCTCCCAGCCTGGAGATGAAGCCGGAAACGCTCGCGCTCATGTCAATGAAACGCTTCCAATTACATTACATGCCACGATTATTAGCATCGACTATCTCTTTTTTTTTTTTTTTCCTTTCTTCGCTTTCTATTCAAGTAGGAATAAAGGGGAAATGAATTAAGACAGTTTTCTGGGACACAGTAGACACCCAGCATGCAACTTCCCAAAGTGCTCTGGGCTTTTTTTTTTTTTTTTAATGGTTAACCCTAGAGACAGAGACAGGAAGGAGGGGTTGTGAAGGAGAGCCACCGTTGAGGTTGCTGAAGCCTCACCTGTGTCAGGTGCCTTCAGCCTGGAAAGGTACCCACTGGTTTCTGAGCAAAGCCTGTGCCACTCATGCCAGACAGAGAAATTCCAGAGGAGCCCAGCCCCAGATGCACCCTGGACCGGGGAGCAAAAAAGGGACGCTGCTGTTCTAGGGGGAGACATGGGTACCCACGTCCAGCTGCTCACCTGCAAGAGGATTCTCGCTGGCCTTCAGAGTCTACGCCAGAAATATGAAAGCGAGGCTCAGCTCTATTCCTGACAGCAGCCCGTTTCCATGTCAACGTAGCCACCACAGAGCAGGACTGGGCCTAGATTCAAAGCCACGTCCTAGTCACGTATCCTTGGGCAAGTCCCCTAACTTTCTTCAGTTTTCTCATCTGGATAAAACTCCTGTAAGCATTCAGAATGTTCTAGAAACTCAACAAACAACATGTATTCTTTCTTTTTCTACTGCTATTAAGGTTCTTTCTGTAATTATTATGGAATAAACAAAGGGTAAGTTCCTACACACAAAAGAACTACAAGAGAAGCTCAAAAATGCAATTGTTGCTCCAGCTGGTTTGGCTCCATGGTTAGAGTGGACTGAAGGGTCTCGGGTTCGATTCCCAGTCAAGAGCACATACTGGTACCTTGGTTACAGGTTCCCCAGCCTCAGTAGGGGCTCGTGTGGGAGGCAACCAATTGATGGGTCTCTCTCTCTCTCTCTCTCTCTCAACCCCCTCCCTTCTACTCTCTCTCTAGAAGTCAATGGAAAAAAATATCCTAGGGTAAGGATAAAAACACCATCATAATAAAATGTCATTGTTCCCTTCCTTACCATGCACTCTGTGGAATAATGCCATCCCCATATCACAGTTAGAAAAACTGAGGCCGGACACATTGGTACCAATGGTAATGCTAAAGCTCAAGCCTAGTAGACCAGAAGGAAGAGCGATAGAAGGGTGAGTGACCTACAGGAAGCATTCATGAAGAGGCAGATAGGCTGACCCTCATCATTGTGAGTCAGTCAAATGGAAGAAAGACAAAAGCATTCCTTAGGCCAAGGTGAGTGGCACATAAGACAGAGGCATTCACAGTTCTGGTCATGTGATTCTGCCAAGTGTTTTCTTTCCCAATAGATGTCCATCCCTACAGGGAAGGGACTATATCTAGGCGTCCCCAGAGCAATGAACACACTGCACTTACTCTCTAAATAAATGTTTCTGTTGAATTCACTTAGGGGGAGCGGGGGGAGGCTTCAGCATCCTATCTCCCCTAGAATGATAAAGTATTGTTATTGTTTTAAAAAAACACACACACACACACACATAAGATACAGTGTTATTTCATTTCATTATTGCAACAATCCTTTGAAGAAGATATTTTTATTAAATCGATTTTACAGACAGGAAAACTGAGGTGTAGGACAGTACTTGCTCAAGGTCACACAAAGTCACAAAATAACTAAGTCATCAATCAGGTAGACCTATCTGACTCTACCTGACTCTAGAGTTAAGACTGTCCACACTCCCTTATTCTCGATATTTCTCTCAGAATATCATGCGCATCTAAAATAGTCCCTGCATAAATGTTCAGTAAATATCTCCTAAACGGGAACACAAAAGAAAGGCCAACTCGGGCTGTTGCTTCCAGTGCTCACAAAACCTCTCAGCTCAACAAGAGCTGAGAAAGCTTCACCTTCGCCTTACAAACTATGTGAGCAATTCCTCCCTGCAGACATTTTGGGGGGGAAAGAATTCAGTGCACGTCTTCAACCACCAATGTCTGCGAGAGAAAGCCCAGGAGCAAAATCAGTGACATAAAACTGGCTGGATCTGCTCTGGTCCAGGTATTAAGCGAGGCTGAACTAGAAATTTCCACACCAGGGATCCAGCATCCCCACAGACCAGGGAGCAGAAGGTCAGTGCAGACCTAGGAGGAGGGGTTCCTGAACACGGCACCTTCTCAAAATCTTCCCAGGGCGGAGTGGAGGGTCCAGAAAGGGAGGTACGGGGGAAATGCTCTAATACACCCTCTTAACCACAGCCTGAGCCTTGCTCCACCAGAGAGAAACACAAGCGCAACCACAGCGACTTCTAAGTGTGCAGGCCGATTATAGCTTTACTTTCAAAAGAGCTTTGATTGATCTTTTTTGATAGACCTGAAATAAATTAAACTAGATTGACTCACTTGAGAATGGACTCTAATCCCTTAGTCAGATCCCGGAGAACTCAAACCAAACCAGCTGTTAATTTAGGCTTTATAAGATAAAGCATGAGAAATCCAAGTTGATGTACCCCAGAGCAAAGCTTGCATCATCTCTGTAAGCAATCAACTTACTGCCTTCTTTCAGGAACTAATCAGGTCTTGGGTAAGTGTGTGCCAAGCCTGCTGCCCTCTCAAAGTGAAACTCACTCAAAGAAAAGAGGAAAGGCGAGAGGGGAGGAGAGGACCCCAGAAACACTGGCTGACTCACTCCCCAAGCAAGTCAGAACCTGCCCAAGACATTTCCATGTCGCTTTCGGTGAGTCATCCATCCCCTGCCCGGTAAACTGTGGCGGCCTGACCAGAGCCTACCCACCAAGTGAGAGGAGGCAGCCGATGCTCCTTTCTTTCTTTTTAAAAATGCGCGTTAGGGGGGCAGAATTACCCAGAAAATATTCCCCCTACCATTTTTTTATTCCCCCATCTGCCCCCCTTCCCTTTATCTTTGTTTCTGGGTGCCTTTGATTTGAATATAGAAATCCCAATACTTTCAAGTGGCAGCTGCTATGGCACTAACAGAGTTAACACACACACACACACACACACACACACATGCACACAAACACACACACGCAACTGCAGGCTTTCCCCTCAGCTAAGCCCTGCTCACTACACCAGGCAGCCCTCCCGACATCCATCAGCATTTTGAATGAAGGTGAGCTTCCAGGTCTAGGGGACCCACCCAGAGCCTCACCCCAGAAAGTCCCAACATGGTGCCTTTCCCCCCTGAAAAAGCAAGGCTGCCAGCCTCGTGCTCCCAAACAATGATGTTCCATCGAACACTCTGTTTACCGAACATAAGGGGATCAAGAACCGAAATCCAATTTAAGGAATTATGGTGCCTTCTGACTGTTTTTCCTCAACGATGAAAAGAGACAGGCATGTTGTTTCTGGAATTAGGCCAGAAGAAAGTGATCCTTGTAGTAATACAAGAAAAAGGAGAGAGATCAATGTGTGTGTTTATATATGTGTTGGGGGGGAGGGGATGGCTAAAATGAGTTAAAACGTGAGTAGCAAATGAATTTGTGATATTCTATGGAAGAGTCCTGCAGTTTATCTCAAGGCTTTATTTGGATCTATCTCTATCAGACAAGTAGAACACAGTTCATCTCTCAAAGCTTCTGAGAAGCAAAGGAAATTTAACCAGAAATGACACAATAGAAATCCACCAAAGTCTATCCACTTGCCTTCAGCAGCTGCAAAACAAGCCAATGACCCCAGGCCCAGTCAGACCCTGCCAGGAGCACATTCCCCTTTAAACAAAAGCCGCCACTGCCGCTCATTGCTGGCCTCTGTGTTGGACCTGTATGTGTCTCACCCCACTGAATCCACCGAGATCGCTTTATCCCCATTTCACAGATAAAACTGAGGCTCGGGGAGGTTCGGAAACTGGCCAAGGTCCCCCACGCAACGAATGGATGTGACGTGAGGCCCATGTGTGTCTCATGGATGTGAGGGCCGGAGCTCTCATCCATCTCCCTCAAATGCTTCCCTTGTCACAGAAAAAAACGTTCAGGTCCAAATAAAACAGCACCTGGATGGCTCAGGATTGGTCTCACCATGGCTTACATCCTGTGGGGCATTTCACAGGTGAGCAAGCTGAGTCCCAGGGCAGAGAGCTCTCCACACCCTGAGCATTTGGTGGCAGGCCCAGCAGTGCTCTGAGCTGCCAGCCTGTAAGTGCAATCATGGAGCTTCACCCTCTCCCTTAATTAATTCTTCCCCACGGCCAGACCCAACGGCCAAGTCCTCCCTGAGAATAATTCTCTCACCAAGGGCCACGTGGGGAAACAGTTTTGTTATTGGTGTTTTTGTTTTCTTTTTTTTTCTTCTTTTTTTCTGCAGGGAATTGGGGCGGGGAGGGAAAGGAGGGAAAACCACTAGATGAAGGATATTAAGTCATATCTGATGCATAAGAAACAATTCATCACTTAGGGGAACTAACCAATGTAAAGGGCGCAGCACTGCTCTGGCTCAGAGCTCCGTGATCCACCAGGGTGCCCGGGGCAGGCTTCAGCGGAAGGGGGAGGGAAATGAACACCTTCCACAGCCTAAGGCCACTGAGCAGTCGCAAAGGTCTGGCCAATGCCAAAACAAACACCATAGCTTTCTGATGAACAAAGCCTGCTGAAATACAAACCCGATTTTTTAAGGGGGGGGGGTGGCTGAGTGGGAGGGTACAATCACACTAATCTATGGTTTTACACCTCCCAAAGCCAGAGAGAGGGGAGTGAGGATTTAAAAAATGTCTGTTGGCTAAGACTGCTCTCTGATTCCTCCTATTTCACTCCAGCTCTTTCCATCTTGGCCTCTGAAAGCCAGCGAAAGTGAGCAATGAAAACACACAGACCTCCAAGCACTGTGTTTGAGTTCGGCTCTGGCGCATGAGGCAGGTTTGAATGGCACCTTCTAGAACCGGGGGTGCTAAAGAAACCGCGGCTGCCGTCAAGTCGATGGGGAGACTCGATGTCATTTCGTAACACCACTGAGAATAAATCCCTGTGGATAAGCTCCTGACGGAACCGCTGGTATCCATGCTGAAGTGCCAACAGGCCTGCCTCTGCTGTCCGCTCACTGATGTCTGGCCCGGGAGAGCCCACGGAGAAGTTGCAGAGAGCCGACCTGTGCTGTGGGCACAGACTCAACGGCAGAGATGGGGCGTTCCTCCACGGGCGCAGGACCCAGGAGCCCCTGAGCAAGCTGGCTTCCCACCCCAGGTTCCCAAGGTCTCTTGTCCCTAGTAACCCACTAGGGCTGCTTGTCTTTGAAGCAAATTGGAGGAGGAGGGGGCTGTTACACGCTTATTAGAAATTCAGACAAACAATAGCCAGACCACAGTGGCCAAGGAAACTCCCTCATAAAGAAAGGTTATTAGGTTCGCAAGCCAGGAGCCAGCCCCCTGCCTTTCAAGAACCAAAAAGGGTGCCTTTTTAAATCTTTTTTTTTTTTTACATGAAGTTCTAAGCAAGAGAAGAGAACAGACATTACAACCAAAAAGCCACAAATTCCTGTCTTGCTGTCACTAATTTCATGCCCATCAGAGGCTGAATAATTCTTAAGGCCAGTCTCCCTGATGGGTTTTGTGTCTGCCCTCCCCGGAGATAAATTATGTTGCAACACAGGCGCTCTCTCCCTAACGCTTTTCAAAGGGTCCTCTGGCCTCCTGATTCTGCCCACTCGCACGCGGGAGATATAACTCAGAACCGGACTACTGGGGGTCAGGGGAGGGGGGGACGGGGGAGGCAGCAAAGAAAAGCTCAGAAAGATACGCAACACAATATATAACCAGCTCGTCAACTTGGCAAGAGTATAGTTACCACTGTTGCCAAGGTGACCAGCTGTCGTGAAGCCTTTCTCCTGTACCAGGCACTGGACTAGCCGCTCTCACTGCTCACAACAGCCCCCAGAGGAGACAAGTCCTATTACTAAACCCATATTTCACAGACGATAATATGAAAAACAGAGCAATTAAATATTCTGCCCAACTTAAAGTGTTCAGCTTTAAATAAAAAGGGTGGAAGGATTGAGCAAAAAAGAAAAAACTCATGGCCACAGATAAGAGTGTGGCTGGGTGACTGCTGGCGGGGGAGGGGGGGGGGCAGACAAAGGTGGAGGAGGGTACAGGGGGGATAAATGGTGATGGAAGGAGACAACCTGACTTGGAGTGGTGGACACAATATAGTGTACAGATGATGTATTGTGGAATTGTGTACCTGAAACCCGTATCATTTTGTTAACCAGTTTTACCCCAATAAATTCAATAAAAAGGAAAAATATATATAAATACATTAAAGGATACTGGACTAAAAAAAAGTTCATACTTTATGGGAAAATTCTGACCTGGAAACTAGTTAATGAGGAAAAAATATTTCCTGCCAAAGGAGATGAGAGAAAGGCAGGGGACTCAGGAAATACACAGAACAGAAAGATCAATCACAGGTTGGTCTAGATGTTTCCAAAATAGTCCTCTGAGGCATTACATAAGTAACACAGAAAGAGAGAGAAGAAAGCCCAGGTGCGAGAGTGTGATAGCTGAGGCTCCTGCCCCACCAGGGAACTGGGCCCACGCGAGACCTCCGTCTCAATACCCCGTGAGAATGCCGTCCTGGGGACCCTTCTCTCGGACTTCCAAGGCCATTGATCACTTCGGTTCCCAAGCAGCCAAAGCTGTGAGCTGTGAGAGCAAATGGAAACCACAGACCAGGAGCCGAATCAGAAGTCAGACCGAAAGATAAAAACCCACCCTCACAAAAAAAGAACCATCACAGAACCACCGAGACCGAAATCAAAAGCAGATCTGCTTTGCATGTGGTATGTGGTTTTGTGTCTGTACTTTCTACACGTGACATCATTGGTTCCCGTCACATGTTCAGTCGCTGCCGGGCTCCCTCACTGCGATACAAACCAGGGCCCCAAGATGCCAGTAACGAGACCAACTTGGGCCAATGTTGGCCCAAAATTCCAATAACAGTGGAGGAAGAAAACACCAACTCTCTCGTTACTTACTATTATGAAATCAACAGTTGCGGAGGGCAGGGTACTCAACCTAATCTACAAAAAAAAAAAATCTTGGTGCTTTTTCTAAATTATTATAAAGTGGCCAAATCATGTAAGGAGTAGCACATTGGTGGGGCAATGTATAACAGTATTTATTTTCTAACTAGGAGCCTGGTGCACAATATATTGTGCACTCAGGGAGTCCCTCAGCCCGGCCTGTACCCGCCCGACCTGCAGCCTGCCACCCATCCATCATGTCCCACCCATCCCACACACCCCAGCCCATCACCTGCCCCACTCGCCCCGCTCACCCTGCCGCCTGCACTGCACCCGCCTCCATAGTTGCGCTGCTGGCCTCCATCTTGGCTGAGTTCATTTGCATACAGCCACTCTGATTGGCTGGTGGGTGTGGCTTAGGCGTCCCGTAGAAATGGTCAATTTCAATATTACTCTTTTATTAGAGTAGATAGGGATAAACCGGCAAATTAAACCTACCTGAAAAACCACCCAAGCAAAACACAGCTTACTGGGGAGTGCAGGGGGTGGGGGGGCACCTTTCTTCCTAAGGAAGAGGCCTAACCCACAGAATTCAGCCCTTTCCCTCACCCGAGAATTGAAGCCGAGTGCCCCTTCTTCAGATACAAAGGGCTTCATGAAGCCACTCTTCTGTGGGGAGAACGTGTCATCTGCTTTCACTCACCACAATGAAACTGTGACATCGGTGACAAGTTTTTTTTAAAAACACAGAAAATAAAGTGCATAAAGCTGGCGGTTTGGTCAACGGGTCTGTTGGCTTAGGGGCAATTTCAAAACTGCCTTTAAGTTCCCTTTCAAGAAAAATGTTTGTCTACACTGGTTCAGTGAGTTTTTTTCAATTACCAGGGAACGTCTTGATTTCTTCAAAAATGATGAAGAAACAAAAGCTGCTGGACCCCAGAAGGAAAATGGAGTGACTAAAGACCAGGAGGAGGAAAACAGGGAGGTTCGTTTCTGACTTTTTCTTTTTATTGATTTCATAGAGGAAGAGGGAGATAGAAACATCAATGACAGAGAATTATTGGTCAGTTGCCTTCTGCACGCCTCCTACTGGGGATCCAGCCCACAACCCAGGCATGTGCCCTTACCAGGAATGGAACTGAGACCTCCTGGTTCATAGGTCGACGCTCAAACGGGAGCCACATGACCAGGCTTGTTTCCGATATTAAGGACAAGAACCAAGTTCAGAATGCTGTGTCTCCCAAAACACTCCTGAACTGAGTATCATATATTCCCTATGTCAATAAGGCCTGATCTAGAACGTGTTACCTCCTGCACTGTCCTTTGTTTAATTTCACAGAAAATTCTAAGCTAAAGAGTAATTACCTCACTATTTCATTTCTGTGTCATCCTATATAATAAAAGGTTAACATGGAAATTGACCTAACAGCAGAACCACTGGGAATGACTGGTCACTATGACACACACTGACCACCAGGAGCTGCCCCTGGCGGTCAGTGCGCTCCCACAGGGGGAGCTCTGCTCAGCCGCAAGCCAGGTTGACGGCTGCCAGTACAGTGGTGGTATTGGGAGCCTCTCCTGCCTCCTCAGCAGCGCTAAGGATGTCCAACTACAGCTTAGGTCTGTTCCCTGCTGGCAAGTGGACATCCACCAATGGCTCCTGGGGTGCCAGAGGGATGTCTGACTGCCAGCTTAGGCCCGATACCCTGGGGAGTGGGCCTAAGCCAGCAGGTCGACATCCCCTGAGGAGTCCCAGACTGCAAGAGGGCACAGGCCAGGCTGAGAGACCTCCTCCCCCCGAATGCACAAATTTTGGGGCATCGGGCCTCTAATATTTTAAGAATTCCTAAGTTTTAGGTTCTAATCAAAAGAAATTCCTCCTTGCACACATGTCTGCAAGATTTTAGCTCTACTGTAACACCAGAAAGCAACAAACTAAGCAAGGAAACACCCCTTGAAGTCTTGAAAAGATGTACCCCTAGCCTTTGTACCCAGGCCTTTGTACCCACAAAGTAGACATTTCCTTTTCTTTAAGAGTCTGATCTCCAGAAACCCCCTTATTCACTGCCTGACCCACTCACACTGTCTACACTACCCCTCAGGAATATAAATCTGACCACTGCCTTCAAGCCAAACCAGACAGAACCCCATAAAACTCAGGGAATGCAAGGGATGTGCCTGCCCTCCTCCAATACAGAGACCTTCAGGTTATAAAACACGTCTCCAAGTTTCCTCCAAATCCATTCAATCCCATTCCTTGTTCTCAATTGACTTGGAGGTCTACCGTCTGGCAAGATCAAATTGAGGGCTAACTGAGCCGGTGGGTTTTGCTGGAGATGGTCGTTTAAATGACCTCAAAGTATGTTTTACCTGGATCCTACTGGTAAACTAGATTGGAACACTCAGAATTCTCAGAATTCAGTGTTGACCCATTATTGTAAAATGTTAGTTTTTTTTTTTATCATCATCCCCTTACTGATTCTTCAACTGAGTTGAAAGTTGGAAAAAGCCAGAAAGTAAACTCCAACCCAATTTGCCTCTGGAAGAAAAGCTGGGCCTGGAATGGACACTAAGTGCACCCCATACAATGAACTGCACCCCAATCGTGGAAAAGGTCTCAGGGCTCTGACCGTCACTGGCACCCAGCGCTCCCAGTCGTGAGGTTTCTGGGCGCTGGGGGAAGAGCGACACCCGGGATGTCCTGGTGGTCCCCTGCCATGCTCCTCCTGCACTCCAGCCTTTCCGGTTCTCCTTTCAGCAGGCAAAGTCTCCAAGGGCAGTCGGGCCCAAACCAGAAAGGAAAAAACTAAATCACTACCAATGGGGCACTTTATCGGCTCCTCCCAAAATAAAAGGAAGTTAATAGTCTTCTAAGAACTTCCTTAGCAAACCCAACACTAGAGAGGCAAAGGTGAAAAGTAAAATGATCTTTACATAAAATCACAAAATTTCAGGGACTGAAAACTACTGGTGAACGCATACAAGGCACTTACGCTTAATGACTTTGAGGTGTGGGAAACACCAGTATTTAGCCCCGAAAGTTACCTCTCTAAAGTTCCATGTTTTCATGCACCTAGTCCAGTGGTTCTCAACCTTCTGGCCCTTTAAATACAGTTCCTCATGTGGTGACCCAACCATAAAATTATTTTCATTGCTACTTCGTAACTGTAATGTTGCTACTGTTATGAATCGTAATGTAAATACCTGAAATGCAGGAAGGCGACCCCTGGGAAAGGGTCATTCAACCGCCAAAGGGGTCGAGACCTACATGTTGAGAACCACTGACCTAGTCAGTATGTACTGAGTGCCTACAACATGCAAAGCTGAGTCACCACTCAATAGCTATTACAAAGAAAAAAAAAAAAAGGGAAAAAAATTTTTTTTTTGCCCTGGCCAGTTTTCGGCTCAATGCATCGGCCTGCAGACCAAAAAGTTCCGGGGTTTGATTCCGGTCAAGGGCACATGCCCAGGTGGTGAGCTCGGTCCCCAGCAGGGGGCATGCAGGAGGCAGCCAATCAATGCTTCTCTCTCATCATTGGTGTTTCTATCTCTCTCTCTCACCCTCTCTCTCTGGAATCAATAAAAATATATATATTTAAAAGTATATAAAAATTTATTAAACACACAAGACATTCCAAGTTACCAAATATGAATCATATACATGTTTCAGAATAATAATCCCCTCTTAGCTGCTTTCCTATGGAGAATCAAAGACCCCAAGCTGATTGATTTAAATTTAACTGTCCCTTTCCTTTCCCTCCCTCTCCTTCTCCCTCTCTCTCTGTCTCTCTTAAATCATCGCTAAGCAAAAATAAAGACCATTTCCCAGGCCTCCTGTTACGAGACTTCAACAACCCATAGGGTATCAGGGCCTGGAAACAGGGAACAGGCACCTCAAATTTCCTTTCTATTTTAGACTGTCAATAGCATTTAGGAAAAACACCTCGTCTCATTTCTGCTTCATATGTTTTCCTTATTGGTTCGTTTACACAGGGCTGCTCGCCCAATGGCAGTCAGTCCATCGTTTTGTCATTTCTGCCCTTCCCAGCCATTAGCGCAGGCTGCCGAGGCGACACCCCAGCTGCCTCCCAGGGTGGCTTGCGGCACAGGCGCATCCTTTCCCCCAAGTGATCCCCCCTTTGACTAATGTCCACCAACACTCATACATCATCCCCAAATTGGTCCAAATGAATTAAACACAGCTCTGCTTAACATTACGAGATTTAAATGGATTTTCTCTCTACAGGTCTGCCCCATAATTGGGTTTATCCATCTTGTTGAAGTACAGTTTACACTTGCTAACATCACGCCAATTCAAGCTACATTTTCTGCTCCAGTGGCAGGAGCAAGGCAGATTTGTCATCGGATCATAACAGGTAATTCAAACAACAATTAGTTTGATGACGGCCCGTATGTCAATGTCGGCTTCCAGCAGCCCGGCTCACACTCGATGCTCTCTGTTCCTCAAGATGAATTGTCTTCACAATTCTTCAATTTCAATCATCAACAATGCTTACTGAATCAACTTAAAAACTATTGACACAAGACTATCTTCCCCTACAGAGCAGCCGCACCAAAGCCCTTGTGAAAAGAATCCTCTAGCCCCACTCACATGGGCTACCAGCACACGCTCATCCATTATCAAGCCTTGGACAATTTCCGATTCTCCAGCAAAGCCATTTATTCTGGTTCTCACCTCAACCTCAAAATGCGGGGAGGCACAGCGTGTGGGAATAGAAAGGAATGAACTTGCTCGCGCAGGCTCATCCACCCACAAGTAGTGTGCCATTTGTTTAATTTTGTCAAGTCCTTTGCAGGAATTAATGACAACGGTCAAAGTTTGAGAAAATGTTATGACCCAATGGGTAACACAACTTGTCATGTATGTTTTTTAAAGCTATTGTTGTTGCTTTAAAAAAACAACTAACCTCCAAACATTTTGAAAACTAAAAGACAATCATATAAATACTACAGGCCTGATGCACGAAATTCATGCAAGGGGCTCGGCCCTCACAGCCAGTGTGGCTTGCCACGGCCCTCGCAGCCCTGGCGTCGTCTGGAAGGTCGTGTGGAAGGACATCCGGAAGGTCTTTCAGTTGTCCCGTCTAATTAGCATATTATGCTTTTATTATTTTAAATAAACCAGTTCAACCATGGTTTAAGTGATGCCACAGTCATTAAAGCAGGGTGCAAATTCACGCATTGAAGAAGAGCCAAAATTAAAATATGACGTATCTGGGAGAGAACATCGAGTTAACAAAGAGACTGAAGGTCTATCTCAAAGTATTTGGTTAAACACATACACACACACACAAAAAATTATTATTATTATTATTATTATTATTATTATTATTATTATTGGCCTCCTATGTTATGAAAGGGGCTATTATGAGAAAAATGCAAAAGCCAACTCTAATACACACCCAACTCCATCTCACTTATACACTGTTCCCATTTCTGCCCACAGTGTGTATTATGTAAACACACTCACACCCCTGGTTGTACACCTACTGTGTCCTAGGCATTCCTACACGGTGCTATGTAAAAGATGAGTAAGACACAATCTCAGAAGAGCTTATATTCTAGTCAAATGTTGCAAGGACCAGGCAGAATTTTTTAAATGACATGAGAGAAATGCAAACAGCAACCAACAGGAGTCATAAATCTTTGTTATGCCAGCAAAGATGGTCCAGGTTATCAAATTTATCATCTGTGATGTTCTTGACAGGAAATAAAAAATATACAATGCATGTCGGGATAAGGCATCTCCTACATCTGCGAGCAAGTGCTTCCCATAGTACTCAAGGGTGAAAGCAAGGGCTTGCATTTATTTATCAAGCACCCTGTGTGTGCCACTGCACTGCCCACCTCATTACAAACCACCTCATTTAAACTCCCAACCACCTTCTGGGAACAGGTACTACCATTTGCCCATTTCGTAGGATTAGGAAACTGAGGCATGGCAGAACTGGGACCAAACCCAGGTAATCTGGCTCCAGAAGCACAAGCTGAACCCCTCACACACACACACTTCCTCTTGTACCTGTCCCTTTAAAATGCAAAGGTAGCAATAATCTGGTTTGGTTCAGTGGATAGAGCATCAGCCTGTGGACTGAAGGGTCCCAGGTTCAATTCTCGCCAAGAGCACATGCCAGGGTTGCGGGACTCGATCCCCAGTAGGAGGCGTGCAGGAGGCAGCTGATCAGTGATGCTCTCTCATCATTGATGCTTCTAGCTCTCTATCTCTCTCCCTTCCTCTCTGAAGTCAATAAAAATATATTTGGAAATAAATAAATAAAATGCAAAGGTGATATACTACAGCCTCCATTGCAAGGCACACACTTTAAATGGCTGTGCTAAGCCAACTGTTCTCAACCAGGGCCAGTGTGGACCCCCAGCGGACCTTCTCGATGGTCACATTCTGTTTGGGTGCTGGTGGCATGGACAGGATAGACAAGCATTCTACAATGCACGGAACGGTCCCCTGTGCAACCAAGAATCCTCCAGCCCAATCTGCCAGTAGCACTGAGGCTGGGACACGCCGCACCGAGCCATCCCACCTTATCCAGACCCCACTGCTAGGCGAAGACATGCCCATCTGCGGTCTCGGAGGATCTGGCAGAACCGAGTGTTTCTCCAGTTGTATGTCCCTTACAAAACCAGGGATTCTGCGAGCCCATAAATGTTTGTTTGACTCTCATGTTCCTTTTTATAACATGTTAAAAATACAGAGATATCCAGCGGTGGCAAAAGTAAGTTTACAGTTGTAATACAAATAAACAATTCAAAAATTATTAACAAATACCAGAATCCCCTCTGTGTTTCCCATACTCACAACGGTAAACTACTTTTGCCCGCCCCTGTACAGTACAGGTGCCTACTTTTAAGCTTTATACATTTTTTTCTATTGCAATCTATTGTTCTTTAAATATTGAACACATTGCCAGCACCCAGTGGTTTTGGTGGAACCCTCAGAAATAAGAGAGAGATAAAAACATCAAATTAAGTGCTACGCTGGAAAAGCCTGCCAACGTCAGCCACAACCAACCAGTCAGAATTGTCTGTGCTTAGCTAAATGGCCCCATGATCTTTAGTGACTTCAGAAAAAGTAAATGTGATCAAGTGTAACTTATAAAGTAGAGCTACAAAGAAAATATGCCCAGCCCTAGCCGGTTTGGCTCAGTGGACAGAGCATCAGCCTGCAGTCTAAAGGGTCCCAGTTCGATTCTGGCCAAGGGCATATGCCCGTGTTACGGGCTCAATCTCCGGGAGGGGGCTTGCAGGAGGCAGCCAATCAATGATTCCCTCTCATCACTGATGTTTCTGTCTCTCTCTCTCCCTCTCCCTTCCTCTCTAAAATGAATAAAAAAAAATTTTTTTTAATCAAACACCCCCAGCTGACTGCCCCAGGTCAGGCCTCTCCAGCACTCGCCATAAAGGGGACACATGTGGCTGACAGAACAGTTGTTTCCATTCTTTCCGGGTGTCTAGTCAGCACCACCAGACATTCTCTGCATCCCCACACCAGCCCTCTCACAAACCACGCAGGCTGCGCCCCACGTGCCTTAACTTGGTGGGGAACGAACAGATGCAAATATCTCAACTCACACAAACACAATTACAACAGATATAAGTTAAAACAACGAGAGAAGTTAAAACAGCAAAACCAGATTGTTTTCTTTTCTCTAGCCAATGTAATGCAAGTCCTATGGGCTTAGCAGACAAGATGATAACTTCTCCCTGAAAGGCAGACAGAAAGCCAAGTCGGACTCCTGGATTCTAGTGTTGGCCGTGTTTCCACCAACTGGGAGATCTCAGACCAACCAATCCTCTCTTTGCAGCTCAGGTTCCGTGCCTCTCAAAACAGACTTGAGCCTGGCTGCTGTGGCTCAGTGGGTGAGTGCCGACCTATGAACCAAGAGGTCACAGTTCGATTCCCCCATCAGAGCACATGCCTGGGTTGTGGACTCAATCCCCAGCAGGGGGAGTGTAGGAGGCAGCCAATCAATGTTTTTTCTCTCTCTCTTCCTTTCTGAAATCAATAAAAATATTTTTTTTTAATGGATTCGGCCTTTGCTCTATCTCTTGGCAGCATCAGCACCCCTGGGGAGTATTAGAAATGCAGAATCTCAGACCCCCACCCTGCCACTGCTACACCCAAATCTGCATTGTAGCGTGACCTGCCCGCTTAAGCAGCAGTAGGCTGCTTGGCCTGAGTGTCGGCTCCGTAGCCCCTTGGGTGTGACAGCAGATGCCCACCTTCTCTCACTGGTTCTCACGCAGGGTACAGTGAGTATCACTGCTCACCTGGTAATGCAATATTCCCAAACTAGAGGCTCCTGCCATTGAACAGACATCCTTTAGAACTCTGAACATAAACAGACTTCTTCCCCAAGGAAAGACAGTCAAGTTAAAACAAGCAAAAACAGACTTTACAACCGTTCTCTAAGGAGACCCTGTGCATCACATTCATCCAAAGAAAAGGGCTGGAGTCCAAGATCCCCTAGACCAGCGGTCGCCAACCTTTTGGACCTCCCAGATCACCAGTGGTCCATGGACCACCGGTTGGCAACCGCGGCCCTAGACCGGTGCTGTTCACCCCTGTGCACAGTAAAATCACCTGGGAAGCTTTTTAGAAACGGGGATGCCCAGTCCCCACGCCCCAGCAATCCCAATCCAAGCGGGCGCGGTGGAGCCTGGGCCTAGGCACTGGTTTCCGTACTCTCCTCGGGATTGTACTGTGCCGCCGGAGTGGAGAACCAATGCCCTACCTAGCCCAGCGGTTCTCACATGCTGTCGCCAGATAAGGGACATCAACGTCAAAGAAAACTTGTTTAAGCTGCCAATGTCAGGACCTACCCCAGACCTACAACCTACAGAACCTGAAACTCTGGGGGTGGGGCCACAACCTGTAACTTAAGGAACCCTCCTGGCGCCCTCCAGGGGATGCTTGCTCAGGTTCATGAGACACTGCCCTAGTCCATTGAATGGGACTCTCTAAGGAGCGAAACTCAGGTTCTCTAACCTTTAGCAACTCCAGGTGATTCCTGTGCATACAGCCCAGCGAGCTGGTTGGCGGCCACTGCTTTAGGAAACCCTGGATCCTCTCGCACAACATTTTGAGCAGACGGGTTAGCAGGAGGCTGTAAGGCACAGTCTCTCCCCAGTCTGACTACTGGGGTTTGATTCCTAATTCCTTGATCGCAGGCAAAATACCTTGAGTATCTGTGACTCTGTCTCCTCGTTTACAGAATGGAGTAATGATGGTGAAAGTGTAACGACACCTTTTGAGTTTCCTTTCATGTTTTTATAAAGAATCAATAAATAATTCTTAACAGCCAATGCATAGGGAGAATTCGATAAGCAATAGCTGCTATTGGTCTCCACCACTGTTACTGCCTCTGACCCCGAAGGCCAAGCAGCACACTGTTGTCCAAGCTACTCTCCATAAACAACGCAGGGCCCCTTCCCGGGCCTGGCGAAGTGTCTGACTCTCTTCACCTGCCCATGGAGAAGGAAAGGCTTCAAACGCTCACGGGAGCCTAAGAGCAGTCTAGTTTCTCAATGAGAAAAAGTTATCCCAATCAAATATTAGCCAGCCCTCAAATTTTATTCAGCAAGTGAACATGACTCAGCATCCACTGAACGACTAACTGATAGATTTCAGGAGACTCTAGGCAGCAAGTCTCCAACGTTCGTAGGCTGAACATCAGAACGCTGACTGTGCCTGAAACCCACTCAATCAGACCAAGGGAGTGGGGTGCTTAGAAATCCATAGTTAAACTATCACAGGGAGACGGCAAGCGGCTTTTGTCTGTTTTGCTCATTGATGAATTCCCCAAGCACACAGTAGATGCACAATAAATATTTCTGAATGAACGAATGAGCATTCTGAGGTTTGGACTTAAATTAGATAGACTAAATCAACACTGTAACATGTGAATGGACCTTTTGAATCAGTCCATTGGCATCCATGGGCTTTGTCCAACTACCCTAGTGAAATGACCTCTGTCTCACACTCGCGCGCGTGCACACAAACACACACCCCATACACTTCACTCTTTGTGGGACATGGAGATGAAGCCTCACAGATAGGCGTGACAATGGGTCTAAAGGAAAAGTGAGAAGTGATTATACCAAGAACAGAATCTGCTTCTGGGAGTTCTCCTACTTAGCCTAAATTTGCTCCTCAGATGAGAGAGCAAATCCCTGTGAAAACTGAAAGGCCAGGGAATGTATGAGGATGTGCTTAAAACACACTACACCAGAAACGTGAACTGGAGTAAAGCCAGGAGCCCTCACAAACATCCTGCTCACATCCACTGCTACTCATCTCTGGATACTTTTATCACAAGTGCCAAGGGTCTACTTGGTCAAAGAGATGGGCTCCAAGCCATAGCTCCTTGGGAATCTTAAGACACAGACAAGACTACAAGTCAAGTTCACATCCAAGAATAAGGGGCCAAAATGGGGCAAGGACGCTCTCCAGTTCTCTCCTTCTCTCCCGGGCTCCACAAAGCACACCCAGGCCCTGGAAGAAGGCCCTCAGGCCTTCCTGAATCCTGGCAGAGGAGCTCTGAGACCAAGCAGGATGGGGATGCCTTGGTCCAGCTCAGACGGGAACTTGCAAGCCTGAGGACAAGAGGGAAGACAACACCCACAGCAAGGTTTCCACCACTCAGCTGTCTAAACAAATAAAATGGTCCATTTCTTCTGGATCCTCTCCTAGTTGTCTTTGCGCACACACAAAAACATGTGTGTGCTGCATACTCACACTCACACACAAGCCATTTCACATCTTAAAAGAAAAACAACCAAGAAAGGTCTACTCGGTTTGTTTTTCCTGCGTGCGAAGTATTTTTTTTTTCCCCAAATCACATCTGACTTGGTGTTAAAACATCAACCTTCAGCCAAAATACTCTTAAAACAAAGGCTTAATTGGCCCTGAAGTAGCCCTTCTGAAAACCCAGGGAAACAAACATCTGTGGGTCTTGACCTTGCTTACAACCCTGCTCTTGGGGTTGGAATAATGGTGAGTGGAAGAGTGTTGGGAGGCAACAGAGGTGCCTACACATGGATCCTAATCGGCTGCAGGGCCTCCCTCAGGGCAACCTGCAGTGTGGGCCCACCTCTGCCCTGCAACCCGCTAAACCTCCCCCAGGTTCATGGAGACGGTGGGAGGGGCTCCTAGGAGCTGAGGCAGGGCCCAAACCACTACGGGCAGGGGCCTGTACTGGACTCTGGGCAAAGGAGCCTTATCTTACTGCTCCTCCTCATAAATATCACTCACATACCTAACAACCGCCATGCAGAGCCTCTCCATGAGAACACTTGAAACCCAGGGTCAAAGTCTCTGGCGAAAGGTCAATGCGAAGCTAAGCACACACACTGTCCTGCATCTCTCCAAGTTGACGCCTGCGTATGAACAGGTGTGGGGAGCATGTGACAAGGGGCTTATTCCTAACAGCAGAACACTGGAAGCAAATATCCAACAACACAGAAAAACCACATGCAGTGTGCCCTGCTGTTCCGACGTGGAATGCTATGCAGCCATAAAAGAGCAAATTATTGCTGCACACAGGCATGGTGCTGAGTGGGGCCAGACCTGAGACAGTATATTCTGTACAATTCCATTTCTAAGAAGCTGAAGGGCAGGCGAAACTCATCCATGATGATAGCTAAAACTAGTCCTTGGTGAGAACTTTTACTGGAGGCCTGGGAAGGATGACTGGGAATAGAACAAGAGACTTCTGGGAAGTTGCTAATATTCTTTACCAGGAAAAGCAAACTACAGTCCCTGAGCCACATCGAGCCACTGTCGGATTTTATAAAGTTTCTTTGGGACACAGTCACAGCTCTGCCTGCAAGTACTATTTTTGGGTGCTTTCTCGTCACACTGGCAGGGCTGAGTAGTTGCCACAGACAATGTATGGCCCACAAAGCCTAAAATACTACTATCTGGCCCTTTACAGAAAAAGTATCCAAAACCCATTCCATACTATACTGATGTGGGTAAAAGTTCATCCACCTCTCCATGAAAGATCTGAGTACTGCACTTCAATAAAACTTTTAAAAAGTCACTAGTCAAATAACTACATCTAAAAAAAAGGCTTTTAAATTTTCATTCCATAATATATTTGTGCTAATCGTTTAAAGAGAATCATTTTGCTACTTTTCTCTTTTCAAAACAGAGGCGTCAGGAGGTTGTCAAAAGTGGGGGGAGATCCCAACCCAGCCACTGATATTGTGTCCATACCTTTCACAAGAACATGATTCTGTCTACACAATCACTCAGCGTCCATTCATACAAACGGTGAACTTGGCCAAGCCCTGAGATTACAGGAGGGATGGCAAGGGGAAGGGGGATGAATCTCATGTGATACACGGTATCATACTACGCGAGGTTATTTTAGGATATAGCTTAGGAGAGCAACAGGCTCGGCTCATATTGAAATACAGTATTTATTAAGGCTAAACCAGTTTAAGTTTCCAGCAAAGAAAATTCAGCCCTGACCACCACACGTTGCATTTAAGCCTTTTCCTAGAGACCAGAGCAAGGGGCCACGGCTGCTCTCCTGCTCACCAACTCAATGCCACCCTCTGCTCCCACCCCACCTCGTGGCTGAGCCGCCATGGGCCTTGGGAACCATTTGTGTGTGTGTGAGGTTTCCTCTTTTTTTCCCCTTTGCTTCTTTTGTCTTTTTTTTTTTTTTTTTTTTTTTTTTTGCCATTTATCCTTTGATGATCCAACTAGAATTACAGCTAGCTGCCATTTGGCGTGGCCTGGTCCTGGTCCTGGTCCTGGTCCGGCGGGGGTGTGAGGGGGGGGGTGTTGGGGACACGACACTGAGAGCATGCGGTGCTGGGCCTCTGATAAAACGTCTCTCTGTTTGCCCACATGGGCATCCAGCCTCGGCAAACAGAAGCAGGGCAGAACAATACTACCTGTTCATGGAGGAATAGTGATGGCTTCAGTCCTCCAAACAATGAGCTCTGTAATTTACTCCATCTTCCTCCTGAGAAAGGGCTTCCCATGCCCGCGCCGTGCCAGGTGGTTTGGAGAAAAGACGCGCTGCCCGGCCTGACAAGGGCCGTTTCAGCCGGGTGTAAAGACACAACAGCTGGTCTGGCCTCGGCCGGTCTCCCAGTGCCATGGCCCCAGCCAGCCTTTCCACACCGCGATAGGGATCACTACGCTATTCAGTCCCCACAGTTCCCACACCCCTGGCGGCAGGCTTTTCCAGCGCGCCCCGAGATGTAGTAGGTCCCAGGACACTGCTCAGGCCTCCATTCACTGCGAGTCCGGGTCTACGCATGTTCTCTGACCAAACCCCGAGTCTACACCGGCTTCTGGGAGCAAGACTCGCTGTGCCATTAATCAAGAGGGACAAGGGTCCGCCGCTCGTGTGCCAGCAAGAACAATTGGAGGCCCAACTAAAGACACCCGTCCTGAAAATATCTGGAGGTTGGGCGGGTGAAACTAAGGTCACACTTTCCCCTCAAATACACACACAGATCGGCCAGCACAACTTCAGAATAGAAATATTTTTAAAATAAGTTACCATTACCTTGAAATGGGTACAAAAAAATTAGGGATCCACCAAATAAAAATGCCTGCTGAGTCATAGTTTCCCCCGGTGGGATGGTGCACACGTTACCGGGGGCAACCTGCTCCTTGAAAGTCTTCCCCAGGAAGATGTGGATGTGAAGTGGCAGAGACACCCAGATGCCATGCGGCTGGAGTTCCGGGAGACCACCTGCCCACACTCAAGTCATCGGCAAGGGTAACTACAAGGCAGGGAACGCCGGGACAAGTCAACCCGTCAACCCACCGACGTCGACTCCTGCGAAGACCCCGGGGCCAGACTTGCACACTACAATGACCGGTGTCAAAGCCTCCTTCAAAGGGTTAAACCAGAAGACCCAAAGAGGTTCGGCCCCATCAGTTACACCAGGAGGCCCATCCATCCCGGCAAAGCCAGGCCAGGCCAGACAGACAGACGAAAATCGTATTAGTCTGCTCTCGCTCTCCAACCGCATTCTGCTGGCATCAGTTCAGCTCGGAGTCTATATTAGTTCATGATTTGTTTAGCCTTTGGATTTGAGAGAATGGAAGTACTACGTGAGCAGGAAACAGGACACTCATCAGAAGCTGGGATCTGTCGCCTTTCCCTTCCAGCACTGTTAGTGTCATATATCAACAGGCCCGGGGAGAAACCAACATTTCAGGACAATCAGGTCAAAAGTGATATTCTTAGCACCACTTAAAACGGTTTTGATCCACCGGAAACAACTCTCTGGCTGTCACACAGCCTCCTCTCCCATCTCCCCCCTTCGCTCCTCCCGGTCACTTTCTGTCGCCTCTTGTTACTCCCAGTTTAGTACCCCTCCCTAAACAAAACACAGTAGCCAAGCTGGGGTCTGTGTGCCCATTATGCCTGAACAAGAGACTCTTCACATAAAAACACAGGCTTCTCTTTCTTCCCGTATCTTTAAATCATTTCAGCAGCACATCTTCTGCTCTTGTTTATTCTTTACATCCTACCTCCCCCCATCAACCACCACCACCGCCACCACCACCACCATCACCAGCATCGTCATGACCACCACCGTCATCACCACCATCATTGCTACCATCACCATCATCATCATTGCCATCATCATCATCATCATCATCATCGTCTAGGTTGAGAGAAGGGGTAGAGAATAAAAGACACAAGAGACCTACACATTGACAATTCAAGCTTCAGGATCTGTTGCATTTCCTACCTGAATTGCAATCTGGTGTTCAATCGTTTTGTGCGCAGAGTAATGTGTGCCCCCGGACTGAAAATGGAGCTGTAGAAAGAAACCAAATCAAAGCGTTCTGCTTATGTCACAAACTACAAGGAAACATCTTAAGCAGTTTATGAATAGCAGACAAACCTTCCTAGATTGAACTGCAGCATTGGCATTCAACCGAGACCCGTGTATTTTATTTGTTGCTATGGATAAGATGATCATAATAATCTAAGGTAAATTTTTTTTTAAAAAGTCCTATTCAATAAGCAAAAAGGCAGTGGGGCCAGGAGTGAGAATCAGTAACATGAAAAGGGAAAGGACGGACGGACGCCCATTTAGACATAAGAAGCCAGCGTGCTGAGCAGGATACTGCAGAAAAATTAACGGTGCTGCACAAGTCATCAGAATTGCAACATGTAGGCCAGAGGCAGAGGGTGGGAGAGAAAGGGTTAAGAGAAGCCACAAGACTGCCACAGGTAGACAAGCCCCCACTGTGCTAATGACAGGGCTCTAACTCCTGGCAAACTCTGGTCTATTTTGGGGAAAACAGATGTGTCAGGCAGAATTCGGGGGGCCACCCCAGGCCTCGTACAGCATGTCCTTTCACAATGACTAAGCTATGTGGCCCCAGGACAGCGCCGAGAGCCCGCACTCTAGGTATCCCCACTTCCCCTGTCAGACAGCCACCAAGTTTTCTGAAGGAAGTCCACTTGGTGGTCCATGAGTGAATGTTCACTGGACCGGCACAGGAAAGTCCTGCCATCTCTCCAGGGTCTTCCCCTCGGAAACCCTACCGTTTCCCCATCAAAGTGTGCATCCCCAACGAGAAAGGAATACCAGGATCCCTCACCAAATGCTTCCCTTCCCAAACAGCACCTGTTAATCTTGGAATCCTACCAATTGGGAAAACAAACACCACCTCACTTCCTTTATAAACACTACAACCATCTCTAAAGAATCCCAACAATATCTGAAAATGCATTTCAATTTGCCATTTACACACAAATGGAGGGTCCTAAGAAACTGCTGCCCATCCCCCCTCACAGCAATAGGCCTAGTGGTGTTTCCAAACAGGGGCTGGTATGAGTATAACATATCATCGCTACCGCTGCTACCACACTATTACTATTACCATGATCGGAACTCTGTATAGCCTCATGTAGCCTAGCCTGCAAGGGTTCCAGACCCAATTAGTTTATATCTGCCTCCCTGCCAAAAATAAATAAAAATTATTCCGTCCATAAATAACAGGAGCAGGGGGAACGGGAAGAGGGTTTCACCTAAGAACTTCTGAACCAACTCAAAATAAGCACAACACAGTAGCAATCGCATTTTAAAAAAACAGTCTAAAGCTACAGGGCCCATGACGTAAGACTGTAAGTTCCCATGGTTGGTTCTGAGAGCATTTTACCTGTCACAAATAGACAAAAATATTGCCTGGATATGCTAAGAGTCTGCTTGCCCCAGAACACAATATTAATCCAAGTTCAAAGGGGGCACAAGAAAGGTGGGCCCAGCAAAAGCATTTCCTCACCTGGCAAGGCAGAGGAATGAACCACACTCCCTGCAACAAGCCAGGATGAATGCTAAGTGAAGATGTGCCCCCCAACGCAACAGCCCCCACGCAGACTCAGAAGCAGGTCATCCAAAGTGGACTGCTGCCAAGGGATGAATCTGCACCCTTTGCCCCCCTCCCCCACTCCCCCGACCCCACCCCCGTCCTGTCCTTTTCTGTGAAAACTGCCAGTCAGTAAGCGGAGATTGCACTAATTACTGTGACAATGCTGCGCCTGTTAAAACAACTTTTGCTAAAACAACTTTTGTGCACGAGACAGGTTGCTCTGCGAGTTTGGAATTCTTGGCTGGAGAGCCGCTCTTGTCGGAGAGGGGGGTGTTCTCCTCCTAAGAAGAGAAGGCAACACTAACAACGTGTTCCCCTTTTCAGCGGGTTTTCTTCTCTTTTCCAACGGCCTGATTCAGAGCTTAATGGAAACTTGTCCAAGCTTTGCTTCCCACAGACCCTGCGGAGCCCTAGGCGATCTGCACTCAGGGTAACCACAGGAATCTTATATTGTCAATTAAAATTGAATGGACACCTGATAACTAAGTACAGGGTCGTGGAAACAAAAAATTTCATATCATCACAGCCCTATGAATACATTAATGAAACTGTGGCTAATCCAAATTCAATTTTCACTTGTCGGGTTCCAGTCTTAATCCTGGCGTTCATCACCACCCAAACAACAATGCAACCCAGAGAGAAAGCTGCAATTAAAACAGTGAAGGTACAGCTGCCGGTCCTGAGGACTCTGGTAGGACAAAGTTAATTTAACCTTCACGCACGCACCCTCCTAGCACCCCCCACCAATGTCACTTCCCTCCTCAGGTGTCCAGACACTCAGTATAACCTGGACCAGCTCATCAATACCCACAGCACAAACTGGGTCCATGTTCCCGCCCAGCCAGTGACCACTGCGTTGGAGGGATTTCGAGCTTGACTTCCTCCAGCTACAGCGACGAAGCCTTAACCATTTTCTTGCTTCTCCTGTGGGTTCCAGCCCCTCTTTTCCCCAATAGTCCCCTTTCTAAAACACATTTCAAGCCGCTTTTTCCTACCCTGTAAAACACACAGGTGCCTGGTTCGTTATAGTCTCGCTTTTTAAGACAAGGATAAAATACAAGGACTCTGTAAAACCTTGGCATTCTAAACTGCAACATGCCTGCATTTGTATCCCTGTGGAAAGCTATTAAGGCAGGAGAGAGACAGAGATGGTTGGCTCTCTGCTTTACTTGGAAGAGGTGGGGCGGTTGCGAGACCCAGGACAAGACACAGGGCTCTCTAAGGCATATCCAAGGCTTATCTGGGTTCTAAGAACCAGATTCCCATAATTCTCAACTCCTGGGACCGCCCTGCTGTTGGTCACCTGCAGCACTGACGTCACGTCCCCTCCCAGCCACTGTGGCTGTTGTACCCTAGGCGTGCAGCAGGCCCTCAGCGGGGTGCCTCCCTCCCAGGGGTGCCACCAAATGAGATCTCCAAGGTACTTTCCAATTAATTCCTTCCTGTGAAACTCTCACAAAATAGACCTCCCCTTCCTGCGTGTTTGTTTACAGAGGACAAACCCACCCACCCATTCTCACACCCCAGGGTGACCTGGCCCTCACTTGTCCTGAGGGAGCGCACCAGGAAGAGGTGGCTGTGCCCAGCACAGGGGTGCACCACTCGCCAGCAACTGGAAAACCAACATCTTACGGTTAACTGCTCCCTTAGCTATTAGCAATCTCTTGATTTCTCTCATTTTAGTCCTCATCACCACTACTGGCCCTAAATGTGATGTCTCAGATACAAGCCCTCAGAGAGGAGAGGAGTGGGCTCTTACAACCTCAAAGGTGACTAAACAAAAAAACAAAAAACAAAAAAAAATCAAAACCCTATGTGAGTTCTTCCAGCTCCAGATAAACTTCCAGTGTGGTGAAGATTCCTTTTTGATGCCTGTTCATTCCACTACATGGGGAAGAGATGGGGCATTTGCTTCATGCTCAGCTTCATGAAACACCTGACTTTCTATTTTATTTAAAAATAACAGTAAGTCCAGATTCATTTCCTGCAAGGTTTTGGTTTTGGGGGTCTTTCCGTCCACTTTCCTTCCTTTTTACCCTGTACTACCATCAGCAGCCACTTGGAAGTTTAATTCCCATGGCATTAGCGCAAAAGACAGAGCAGTTTTTAAAAATAATGATGATGGTATCTAAGGCTTTCTCTTACATCATCAGTCATTTCCAGGACAGGAACAGCACCCCTCTGTGGGGAGCCTCTTCCTGGCCAGGGCTCTGGGCTCCTGCCTGCCCTTTTAAAAAGTGTCCAGGGGGCCCCTCTGACTTCCCCTTGGGAGGCAAAACCAGCTCTGACTGGTAGGTACGTGGGCTTCAGCATTCCTGCAAAGATCCAGCCACTGAACACTTACTCCATCCTAAAACAACAACTTAAACAAAGGCACCCCCTTTTCACTTCCTGGCGTTCTCCAGAAATCCTGCTGCAACAAAACGCAGGCCTTCAGACAGAACAACCTCTCCCACTGTCTCCATGTTCCACCAAATGTCTATTTACCCTCATTAATTTTTTTTTCTTTTCTTTTTCCTCAACCTGAAACCATCAGCTATGAGTCAGAGAGCGATCATTAACTTTTACAGCTTCCACACACATCCACCTACTCACATTTGGGGAAAGAAGTATTGACTTGCAACATTGCCTGAGACCAAAATCCTGTAAGAAGAAAAAAAAGGGAAAAAATTGCTTCAAGAAAGTTACATCTATAGGTCTATGGGGGGATGCTACACGTTCGTTTTGTGTTTTGTGTTTTTTTTTTTTTTCCACTTTGTGCTGCAATCTCTTGCAAAAGAAAAAAAAGAAAATAAAAAAGAAATGTTGAAGTTGAACTTTGGGGATGGTGATCGGCATTTTTTGGGTTGATTTTTGAGGAAAAACTAGCTGATTTTCTTTACACATTAAAACAAAGTTGTTAAAGTGCTTGGGGGCTGGAGGAAGGCAGATATAAAAATGAATCAACTTTCCTGCTTCTGAACAAAACACATTTCTGGCCCACAAAAGCATCCAGGCTCAAGTGCTGAGCCATGTTCCTCACACAGCATTTCCACTGAAAGTTGCTAGCTTCACTAAGGCTCTTTCAATGATGCCCCCATCCTCACTCCACTTAGCAGTCACAGTGCTGCAACTCATAGCGAATTAATTTGCATTAATGTGGGTTTCACATGTCCTTCCCTGGACATGCCATTGTGATTCAGGCTTAATAAAACTGACACGACAATAACACAGTGCCTTTTACTTCACTTTCTAAAACAAACCAACCCCACCCCAAGACCCACACAAGTCCTCCCGATTTTTTCAGCATTTTACTAATATATTTAGTACATCATAATTGGCCCAGCACGCAGGAACCTAGTTATCTTCTCAGTAAATATTTATAGCATCACTTCTTTCCCATTCATTCTGCATTTTCTTAGAGAATCTCACTGTAGCCTACATCTGCAATTCATTGACTTTACAATTTACCACATGTTGGGATGGGAGAGGTCTTAGCTCCATTTGAATCACTACACAAATATGCAAGTGATTTATCGGTTTCAAACTGGAGACTGCAAGAGAAGGACTCCACTTTTCCTGAACATTACTTCTTCTGGCAGGCCATGAACAATTACAGTGCGTACTAATTAAGCTCGGTAAATGTGCTGTGCCCTGCTAATGCCTACCAGGCCTCAAATTTATTTTCATGATGCCAAACTTCAGTGAGCCATTTTAACTCCTTCGGAGCTGATCCCACTAACACCCATTCCTTCTCCCTGTAGACCAAACTGTTTGGGGCTACTTCACGACTAAAAGAAAGAAAAGAAAAGAAAAAAGAAAAAGAATAAAGTATAACGGGCTGAATTACCAGCCAGAAATCAGATGTGCCTAAGGAAGGAAAAGCTATCCTGGGAAAACCTAAGAACACCAGGACTGATAACCCGTTCAAAGATCCCACAGCCCCATCTTTGTAATGAGCTGGTAAGGGATTCCTATCTGTCCCTGAGGGCTAGTAAGTTTCTGCATTCCATTGATTAGCAAATAAAACCTTTCAGCCTGGGTCTTTAAGTTGGGGTTGGAGAGAGAGAAGGATCCGGCCAGAAATGGTGGAACCAGCAGCCCCCCCCTCAACGGTTTCCCACACACCTCAGAACCCCATGCCCCTTTAGCATGTGGTCAGCTTGCAACACACACTCAACAGCCCACTTTTACAAACAAATTAAAATCGGCATCGGGGTTTGCACCACAAATGCCCCACCCCCAGATCACAATAACTGATATGAAACCTATCTGTTGCCACATCCTCTCTTTGGGTGAGGGCTGGACTGGAACCAGTCTCAGCTGAGCAAGCGATCCAGTTTGAAACAGCAAGCGCACACAAGCACACGCACACGCGCACGCACACGCACATGCACACATGAACACACACCATCCCGCAGGAAACTTGCAATCCCATTTCCTTCAAGCCATTCCCCAAGCCCAAATCGGTGCTCCATCTCCTACTTTCCTAATCGTAGTCCAGCATCTATTCTGCCTCCCTGGGCTACATGTCCGTGTACCTTTCCCAAATGCGAAGCTTTCCTTCCCATCCCCAACATAAGCCTGCACTGTTTCTTCTCATCTATTAATGTCCTTAAATCGACTCTCCTCTCCCTCGCGCTTGTTTTTTCTTTCTCAAACCCCCCGCATTAACCAATGCGTTATGCAATGTGTGTATTTTCCCTTCCAGCTCAGTGGTACATCATATAAATTACAGAGCAGTCTCCCCCTATCCAGTTTCTGTAAGTATTCTGGGAAATGTGCACTATATAGGCAACACAGACTTAAAAAAAAAAGAAGAAGAAGAAAAGAAAAAGGGAGAAACCAGAAGGAACAAGATGCAAACACCTAGAGCAACTTTGCTTTTGAAAAAGGCATTTGTGCAGAGCCCCCCACTGAATTTCCATGCCTGAAAGTGCTCTTTATAAATGTGTACAACAATAGCCTAGAGGAAAACTACAAGTCAGCTGCCAAAGGAGGGGGTGTCGGCCTCAGCCAGCTCAGATTGCAGGGGTGGGGGGGGGGTCGCAGGAGGGGGGAGGGCAGCATTTGCCATGGGCTTTCCCTCGCCGCCCCCCCCATCTCATTGCTTATAATTAGTGAGAGAAATTTGAGCTACTGCCAATGTCTGCGGACCTTGAATATTATAAGGCCAACGTGGCGTCAAATATCTTAACATTCATAAGTGTTATGGGCTGTAAATAAAGCCTGTGGATTTATGACCCGGTGGCGCTTGCCAGCAAAGGACTGGGGCACATTTCTTTCAGCAGACCTGTCGAGGTGCAAGTTTGCCTTTGGTTGTAAAATTAACCATTTCCTTCACAAATGCGCTCAATTATAAGTCAGAGCTGAAGATTTACTTACACAGTTGCCAATACTCCCAGAAGAAACTCAGAAACCCCCCCCACACACACACACACACAATCACCCCCCCCCCTGCAAAAATAAAAGCCTCCGGAATCTGACTGACTCCTCGCCCCCCCCCCACTTCCCGCCTTTTCAAAACTTCTGTACTGTGTCACCTCTAAACAGTTATAAATGCGGTTAAAGATATTATCTAATTCCACTTACCAAGACTAAAAAGCTT
>PVJC01010149.1:0-15378 GCA_004026665.1 Murina feae
CGCTTCTCAGCCCTGCGCTGAGAGACGCCAGGACTCTGTGTCCCACGGTTATTGCTGTAAGCAACGCTGAGAGAAACCCGTTTTGGATTTCCTTCTGATGCTAGTCTCTGGGTGTCTGTGGGACCTCCAAAACTCACCTGGAACTGGAGTTCAGAGCCGCTGGGAGCTTGTGGCTCTCCCCGTTTTGGAAAAGAACCACAGCCTCCAGTACCAGCCCTTCCCCGAGCCCGTGCGCACGCCTCTGTACCTCTGTACTTTGCTTCCGCTGCTGCTCTGAGTCTCAGACTCTTCTCTGGTTGTAGGATTTTCACTCAGCCAGCCGTCCTGTGGGTGCGAGTGGTGTCCGTGTGTTCTTTTCGTGGTTTTTCTGAAATAGTTGTTCACAGCTGCATATACGGTGTCTACCCTATGCCACCATCTTGTTTCTGTTTCTGTAGCACTTTTGATGCAGTCCCCTTCGTCCTTTGGAGCTTAGCACCCCCCATCCTACAGGCTTATAGACTTGGACTTGTCCTCCTTACATGCCTAGTGTAATCTTTTCTTTCTACTTCTTGGCCTCCCTTTAAGTATAGTGGCTCCAAATAAGAGCTCCTCGCCACTTTTTAGCTGTGCAATGTTATTATCCATTTTCCAGAAGAGAAAACTGGGGCCTGAGAAGTTGTTATCTATCTTACAGGACTGTTGTAAGAATTAAGCGAATTACATATATCTTATATGTATGCTATACATATATACATATATTACATAAACATAAATCATTTAGAACAATGCTTGGCCCATAGATATTATCTGATATTGTCATTTGTGCTTTCCTTGCTGGTTTTAATCCTTTGCTGTAGACCAGACCCCATAAATACACTTAGATTACACTAATTTCTTCTTTGTTTATAATTGATTGATTTTGGAGAGAGGAAGAGGATTGGGGGTGGGGAGAAAGAGCAACATCAACTTGTTGTTCCACTTATTTATGCTTTTATTGGTTGATTCTTGTATATGCCCTGGTTGAGGAACACACCCACAACTTTGGTGTATCTGGACCACGCTCTAACCAACTGAGCTACCTGGCCAGGGCTGGATTACACTAATTCCTTCTTCATCTAACTGCTCCTATTCTCTCCACCACCCAGTGTTTTCCCTGAGCCATTGACAGATTCATTTTCCCAAAGTACTGATCTGCATCTATCACTTCTGGGCTGGAGAGCTTGCAGTGGCTCCCATGTCCATCTGCTAAAGTCAGATTCCCAGCATGCAGGTCCTTGCAGCTGGTTCACTGCATTTCTTGTACTAGATAATATACGCTGTCCAGCCAAGACCTCCCGCCCCTGATCAGTGGACGCCTGGGCATTCTCATCTCTCTCTCTTTTTATTTTTTCTTTCCCTTGTGCTCCCTCTACCTGGGACACCAACTCCCTTCTCCTCTCCCTATTTAAGCTGTTGCTTCATGACCAGCCTGGTGCTCTGTCTTCTGCTCAGGTCTTCCTCAGCTCTGTTTGCTGTTAGTGATCGCTTTCCCCACTGAAATCTTAGATGGGCTTCATCTGGTTGGCTCTGAACATAGAGTCTACCTATCTTACCTGATGATTTATTTTCTTAAGTAAACATCCTTTCTTTTTACTTGGATTTTAAACAAGTTAGAAAGTAGATACGATTTGTGCCAAGTTGTGCGCCACTCTTCTATTCATATGCACAGTCAGGACACGATAGTATATGTACTCAATTATTTCTTAGCTACTCAAAGCATAAAATATGCTTGATGTTAAAAATTGAAGTAATTTTATGTTTTTACTTATAGTAATAAGTGAAATTTCCCCTTTGTGCACCCAAATCCCAAAATGCTTCTTTTGGGAAGCACTGTTAAAAAAATTTCAGGTATATTTTCTCCACCTTTTTGTTTAAAGATATTTACATTACTCACAAGGCACTTAAACACAAGCACACATACAGAGTTCTTTGATTTTTACGTAAATGGAATTACACCAGCCACACTATCAAACGTGCTTTTTGTTTTTCACAAAACAATGGGGTCAATATTTTCCCAACTGTGTAGTTTATGTACTAAGCACATGGTAGGAATGTGCTCCCTATTGTAGGGACTTTAGTCAGGGGGCTTCTTTCCCTTCTAACCAAGGAGGCCCTTGACTCACGGTAGGGGAATAAACATCCTCTCTGGTTGTGGAACTTTGTACCTTGATTGGATTCAGGCAAGAATGAAAACAGGAGTTGGAGCTTATTCACACAGTACCAGTCTCTGTACTTCCCATTCCTAGATCTCTTGGTCCCTCTTCTTGCCCAAGCCTTGATCTCCAGGTTTCCTAGTAGAGGCAGTGTGCCCCTGTTGGATACAACCTGAGCACCTTGGTGCAAACAACTGCACTGACTCGGTCTCCTTGGCTGAACTGAGGGTTTCATCTGCTTTACCTTCTCTAGAAAGACCTCTCTGTTTTGTTTGGTCAACTGTCTTTCTAGCTTCGAGTGCCATATTGATTTATCTTCACGGGCATGCTCTTCTATCATCTTGATAGGAGTTGAGAGAGTGGAATCACAGGCATTCGGTAAGCCCTCTTGAATGGCTTGTCCAAAACTGTTGGTGATTAGAGGGAGGAAAATAACAATGAGTTAACATATATAGGGATGTTCTCCTTTTCCTTCTGCCAGAGTGATTTTAATCAGGACACATACACATTCTGAACCTGGTGCACTGTGGAGGGAGCCAAGTGAACATTTATACATGGGATGGTCTACCCAGGACACCCTTGTTGTTTCAGTGTTAAAGGCTCCAAAGAATTTGATTTTCTTGAAAATGAATATTTGCTTGTTCATGAACTTTATAAAAATGGCACCATACTCTATGTAGACTTCCAGATCTCGCTTTAATTAAAAAGAAAATCAATATTATGCTTCTAAGATTCACTCATGGTGTTACATGAACCTAGGGTTCTTTCTTTTCACTGTTGTACTATGTAAACATAAAATCACCACTATTTAGTCACTGTCACACTGATGACATGTGAAGTGTTTTGGATTGGGTGGGGTAATGGGTTCACAGGTATTCATTATATGACATTTGTTATACCAAATATAATATTTAAAAGGCAGCATTCTCTGAAGAAAGACGGGACTTACAATGAAATTAGATTCTATTAAACCCAGCTCTTACAACAGAGGGGGTGTTAGTTTAGGACTTGCTATGTCCCTGAAAACGCTACACAGTCTCAGAACACAGCTTACAAGTACTGATGTTAGAGACCTGTTGCTGCTACTACTGAGTGGACAGCCCCTTAGGCCAGGCCTTCGCAGTTGTCTCACCAGTAGGTGGCGCCCTAGGACTACTGGTTTTTAATGAACCCGATCCATCAGGCCTGACTCCATTACTACACCCTACCCCTGAAAAGGCACAACTTAAGCAGAATTAAAGAAAAGTTCAATTAGTTGATTAGAAAGGAAAACAATCCCCTATAGAGATAGCTTCAATCCATTTATTCCGCATTCAATTGTTTATTATATAGAGTATGGTAACAACTGTGCATTTTACGTGTATTATTTACCACATTCCTGACATTTACTGAGCAGCCTAACGTCAGATTCAGTTATAGGATCTGGTTTTTACCACTCTGTTCTGGAGTGCATTCATCTACACGTGGAATTGGCTTTTGAACTTCTTGGAGCACCTTCTGTGCTGTGTTGTCTGAACCTGGACTGGCTTCCTATATTGAAATAAGAAGTCTATTTCCTGGTGATATTTTAGGAGTAAGAAAAACATCCAGGGCTATTTGGCCTGCAGCAGGAAGATGTCCTGGGTGACCTCTTATCGCATTTCCAGCCCTTCAATTATTCACCTTCCTTTCTGTCCCTCCTTCCCCCACCACTGCCACTTGTGTTTCTTCCTGATCTTCCTTCTGTCTCCTTCTTTCTTGAAGGACTTTCTTAGTAACAGATTTATCTGACCTTCTCTATCATTCCCACTTATCATTTTTGTTAAAAATATATGTTTGTTTCTATGCCACAATCACCATTAGCAACAACAACAACAAAAAAGGTGAGGGGAGATTTCACCTAAAAAACTACATCTTTTTAACTCCTAGGGGATCAAACATGCATTAAATTCCAAATTATCTTAATGATGAATTTTTTTGTAAAATATACATAAAATAAAACTTCTTATTTTAACCATTTTTAAGTGCACAGCTCTGCACACTTAAGTACATTCATGTTGTTGTGCAACCAGCCCCACCACACATCCTCAGAACTTTTCCATTTTTGCAAACTGAAACTCTGCCCGCATTAAACACCAATTCCCCATCCATTCTTCCTCAGGCCCTCACGCCCATTGTTTTACTTTCCGTGTTTATGAAGTAGACTACTTTAGGTGTCTCCTGTAAGTGGAACATACAGCATTTTTCTTTTTGTAACTGGCTTATTTCACCTACATAATGTCTTCAAGGTTGGCTTTCATGCATTCTTTATATGGGCATTTATTGATACACGTATCCTAGAGCTGTGCTAACAACTCGACATGTGTTGTTTCATTTAACAAATTGTGAAGTAGGACCTTGTTCTGTAGTCATTTAACAGACAGTGAAACCAAGGCTTGAGAAGGTTAGACTCATGGAGGTACTAAGTGCAGGCCTGGGTTGGAGCCCACTCTGCCTGTCTCCTCATAGACACATGGCCTCTGAGCTCCTTCCTGAAGCCCTTCATCTTGCTTTGGCTCAGTGCTCAGCCAATGAAAACGGTCTGGTGACAGCAAGATTATAGGGTTTCCAGCTTCCTATTTGCCTCAGATCATGAATGTATATGTAGGAAAGCAAGCTGTCTTTCTGGCATCTTACTGAGAAAACACTCCTGCATAAAGCTCCATGCACAAAAAGTTAATAGCTGTAGTTGAAGGGAGCAGATACATGAAATATTTCAACTAAGAAATGGACTAAAAATTTAACTGTGTCTATTTAAGAATTTTTCTCCAGCCCTGGGCAGAGAGTGAGGTGGTTAGAGCATTGTCCCATTGCATCAAGGTTTCTGGTTTAATCCCTGGCCAGGCAGGGCACCTGAGGGAACCAATGAATGAACGAATGAATGGGTGGCACAGAAAACTGGTGATTCTCTCTCTCTCTCTTTCTAAAAGAATCAATAAATAAAATATTAAAAAAGGACTGTTCTCCGTGTACTACTAAAAGTCTCTTAAAAGAAAAATTACAATAAAGTTAACTATAATATTTTCAGCAATCAGAATATAAGAATCATATCTTGTATGGTTAAACACAAGTTATGAGGCTACATTTATATATAAGTTAACTTTAAAAACTAGCTTTTGATATATAATTCATATAGCATACAAGTCAGCTATTTCTAGTGTATAATTCAATAACTTAGCTTTTTTACTTGCATAAAAACTGCCTTACCTATGACCACTGTACATTACTTTGATTGCTTTGATTGATATGAGTCAAACAGGGAAAGTTAAGCCTCAGAGAGCTCTGTGGCATGGGCTGCCATATTAGTTCCATATGAATAATTTGGGTTTTGTCAGTATTGTTTCTATATCCATGACTATTTAATTCCTTAATCTTAGTGTCTTAAAGTTTCATGTGTTGTACGTTATTTGGAATTCCATTACTATATGATAGAACAAAATAAAAGGAGGTGGGGGGGGAGTTAGGGGACTGGGTGAAAACAGTGAGGGGATTAAGCAAAAAACAAACAACAAACAAAAAACCCTCATAGCCCTAGCTGGTTTGGATCAGTGGATAGAGTGTCGGCCTGCGGACTGAAGGGTCCCAGGTTTAATTCCTGTCAAGGGCACATGTCCCGGTTTTGGTTTTGGGCTTGATCCCCCAGTGGGAGGTGTGCAGGAGGCAGCCAATCAATGATTACCTCTCATCATTGATGTTTCTATCTCTCCCTCTCTCTTCCTTTCTGAAATCAATAAAAATATATTTTTTAAAAACCCCTCATAAACACAGTATGGTGATTACTAGAGGAAAAGGTTGGTGGGGGAGATAAAAAAAAAGGGTAAAGTGGGGAGGATGGAAGGAGACTTGACTTGGGGTGATGAATACACAATACAATATACAGATGATGTATTATAGAATTATAATATAATTTTATTAACCAATGTCACCCCAATACATTCAATATATTTTTTAATAAAGGAGGTTAGCTTTCCAGTCTGTACCAGAAATGCAGTGACATCAGTAGACAGCCCTTCCTACCAGGTGTACCAGCATTTCCTGGAGCCCAAGCATATTCCACTAGCAAATGCAGATGTCTATCTCCTGCTGCTCACAGAGGAGCTGACCAGCCCTGGGCTCTATGCCCCAGGCAGGAGTTGCTGGGAGGGTGGGGAGACTCTCAGCATGCAGAGATAAGAGAGGGAAATGGTAAGGGGGCCAGGCAAAAATGGGGGGGGGGTAAAAGCAATGGAGCCAGGTCCCCCTTCTTCCTCAGCTTCTGCTCCATCTTCTTTCCCAGTCACCCAGAGCCTAGGAGTAAGGCTGGGGAGCCTGGACAGGCAGTAGTGTGGGCCCTAGAGAATCTCACCTTCCCTTGCCCCACAGCATTCTCTGGCATTGTGGGTGCTGCACAGGCCAGCTCTGGAATGAACCGAGGCTCAGGGTGGAAACAGGGGCAGAAGGGGACAAAATGGATACTGGGCTGTTAACTGGGTCTGTGGCAAAACCTTGGGGGCAAGGAAAAGACTATGTAACTCTGGAGGCAGAAGGAAAAAGAAAATTCTGAGGCTGGTCCAACAAAGAGATTGTAATAGGAAATGTGGTATTAGCCAACACTAGGTAGTGCTATGCAAAGGAGCATTGTAAACCCTTGGAATATATTACTTTACTCAACCTTTGCAAAAATTCTATTAGGTAAATACTATCATGATCTTTATTTTACAGACAGAGAAACTAAGATACAGGAAAGTGCAATGACTTGCCAAATGTCAGATGGTGGGGGCAGAGCAGATCAGAGCGCTCCTGGGTCCATGCTGTCCCCCCCAGCCACAGGCTGGCAGCAGCGGGCATTCTGAGGGATGCCGTGTGTTTCACACATGCATAGGACTGTGGTGGGTGGTGTTTATAGTCTATAGCTTCCTTCATACTGAAGACAAGGTCGGTAAATGTGGTGCTTCCAGCACCAAATGTTCCCCTTTGCAAAACAAATTTCATCAGTTTCTTTTCAAGGAATGAGGTCTCTGTCCATTCTTCAGTCATGGCTTTGGCCCAGGTAGTCAGGGTGAGTCCTGGCCTGGGACACATCTACAGAGTTAG
This sequence comes from Murina feae, assembly GCA_004026665.1. NCBI lineage: Eukaryota > Metazoa > Chordata > Mammalia > Chiroptera > Vespertilionidae > Murina > Murina feae. Next base: position 7,266 of record PVJC01010149.1, read on the forward strand.
GACAAAATCTGTAGCTGCTGACAGATTGTCACAGGCCACAGCAGAGGGAGAGCACTACTGTCACCTGCACCTTACAGACCACAGGGACAAATGTGATTTAGTGTTAACATGGTTGCTCTCCCTTTGAATTTGATTCAGATGGCAGCAAATGTGTGGCAGGATTAAGCCTGAAACCAAGGCACGTGCCCTTGACCGGAATGGAACCTGCGACCCTTCAGTCTTCGGGCCGATGCTCCAACCATTGAGCCAAACTGGCTATGCTGCGTTTTAATTCTAACAGGAAATTGCAATATCTTTATTTTTTAAATCTGACTTTTTCTTCGACTTTATCTCCCACAGTATTTTTGTTTTCAGTATCTGTGAAAGATATGAGGGTGAAAACTAATCTGTGTGGTCATTGGTCAACTGAGTCACCCCACAGGATTTATTGGCACCCCACCGCAGGCACGGTTCTAGGTCCCCTGTTTAATGAGCATTTACTACGTACCTATTGCATTAAGCATTTGAGATACAGAGAAACAGTAAAATATACTACGTGTCCCCCACAGCAGCAACAATAAGTGGGGAATCAAATTCCAAGGGGGTTGACTTGTGACCTGTCTCTGAGGTTCTCAGGGAAAACTTCCCTGGGATAATGTTGACATTAAAGTGTTAATGACTCCGAAACTTTATGAGAGTGAAGCTTGAGGGTGAAATATGGCCCCTCCTGTCTTTGGCGGTGGGAACGGTTTGATTGAAAATGTTTGCCACACGGATCTTCACTCCCTGGATTAGAACCCTTAGCCTGTGTTTGCTCATTACACAAGTCCTCAGGATCGGCTTCTCCCGAGGCATTGACAACACGCCAACCTGGTGTCACGTGAAAAACAAGCTCGTGTGTTCAGCAACTACAACCTGGTGAGCAGTGTCACTGTCACCCACTCGGCGAGAGGGGAGCCAACATCCCGCCGCCTGCAGCGATGGACATGGAGAAGGTCAACTCCATGGACTTTGGAGAATTTGTGGACGTGTTTGGGAATGTCATTGAGAGATGTCCTCTGATTGCAGCTGCTGTTTGGTCCCAGCGCCCGTTCTCTGACTTGGAAGATTTAGAAAAGCACTTTTCCGCCTTTATCGATGCGCTGCCACAGTCAGGTGAGGCTTCCTAGACTGGGGGGTTCTCCACAAGGGGTTTCAACTATGCTTAGCAAAGCATGGTTAGATCTGTGTAGCTGGTTATAATCGACATATTTATTTAGCTAATTTTATTGTAAGGGTCACTAAGTTTCCTTAAAGTGAGTAAATGGGACTCAAACACTTGCAAGGTGTTAGGTCAAAAGTCAGATGAAAGAATGCATGTTGGCTCAGGTAAAGAGGCTGTTAAATATTAAAGCTCTGAGGTCATGAGGAAGAGGATGAGCCTCACAGAGGCTCTGAGGCCGAAGGTCAGGCTGCGGGCCTACCCTCTCTCAGCTGAATGTGTTCACTCTGGGAATGTCCTGTATGCAGGGGAGAAGACAGGTCGATATCAGAATATCTCAGGAGCCCAGGGGAAAGAGCAAATGGCTGACATTTTTATCAGAAAGGGCCAGTTTGGGCTGGATTGCTGTGGAAAGTAAACTCATTCAGATCTGCTTCTCCCGGAGGGAAGTAAAGGAGAAACGACAAAAATCTGAATGAATTCCTCTGGAGAAAGGGAAAGAAATGGCTGATTTCTGCTGGGGAGGGAGAGGAAAAGAGGCACTTCGGGATGTAGGGTTCATGCTAAGGTTCAGGCAAACCCCAAGTGACAGCCCCACAGGGATTTAGAAGCCAAGGGGGGCATCTGATACTCTTCAGAGAGGCCGACACCTTTTCTGGGGTCTGATGAGCACAGGCATCAGGGGCCTTACCTGGGCTGCAGGTCCTTCCCAGAGCCAGTTCTCACCAAAAGTGGCCCCCTAGGACTCACGTTCCACCCAGGGCTCCACACCCGCGAGCCGGGTTCTTACCCAGGTAAAGCTTAGAATAGGTGGAGATAGTTTTGGCCCCCAGACCTCTCATCACTCGCTTTACCAGATGAAACTGCGTGCCCAGGAGCTGAAGGGAGGGGAAGGGGCAAGGGCTGCCTTCACAGGGGCCTTCCACAGAGATCTGGGCAGGGAGGCAAGACTCAGGCTCTTCTCTCTTCCACGATGAGGCCAACACACAGAGTCTTGCCTGTTGGTGCAGGGCTTTGACCTCTGGGTCATTTCCCTTTGTCAAATGAACAGCTCCCAAGTAAGAAACTCATTTTAATTCAGTTTAAGCCCGTCCACGAAGAGCGGAGGACAGTGTTAGAAAATCAAACTGACAGAAATGTTGGGGCCATGTTGAGACCCATTTCTCAGGGCCTCCCCAAAGCTGAGCTCTCCCCTCTACCACTGGGCTCAGGCCTTAGGGGAGCTGATGGGCACTGGAGCCTTCTGGCTCGTGGCCCCCAGGAACAGCCAGCCCAGAGCCTGCAGAGCAAGCTGGATAAAGCAAGGGGCCTTGGGAGCCCATGTTCAAAATGTCTGGCGGGAAAATGGACGAGGACAAATGAAAGTCTTCTAAGCCAGAAGGGGAATGATTTAAAAGGGTGTGAATGCCTTAGGAATGACATTTTTTTTTTTTCCTATCATGAAAAGAAAAAGAAAAAAAGGGAGGAAAATCCTGTGACCTGTCTCAATACCCACAGAGGTGGTAGGGCTGGGGAATGAATGTGTTGAGAGAGAAAGCTGTATAGCATAAATAATTGCAATCTCTTATTCACTGGCTTCAACAGTTATTCAACATTTGTTTGGGGTTTGCTCTGTACCAGGAACTTAGATAATGCAATAAAAATTCCCTCATTTCTGTCTTCTTTTCCACCAGTAGTCACCCAACCAGCTTGACCAGAAGCTCTAGTTAAGGTTAGTTATGTCTAGTTAAGGTATCTCTCTGCTGGTGGAGCCTGCTTCTCAGCCCTAGCCTGGTGTCCATGTTTCTCTTGGACAGGCAGCTGAGAGCAGAGCCTCAATGCAACCTGGGTGGCTGCTGCATATCTAATCGCCTTAATGACATCGGAGAGGTAGTATTAGCAAAGGAATAATAATAACACTAGTTAAAAGGTATTCAAGCCTTACTATCAGTGTGTTTCAGGCACTTTTCCAAACACTTAGCATTTGTTAACTCATTTGAACCTAATACTAATAATCTAAAGCAAGTGTTATCGTTATTGTCTCCATTTTAAAGAGGAGAAAGCTGAAATGAGGAGAGCTTAAGTAACTTGATTGAGGATACACAGCTAGAAAGTGACAGAATTTGGGACCAAACCCTGATCGTCACCCCAGCAACCTTAGAAGGATTTTCCAGAGAATCAGAAACAAAGTTTAGAAACAGTTTCTAGGAGTTTTATTCATTTGTTTATTAATGTGTTCAATTAACATAAATGCTTGATGTCACAAATCCCGTTTTGGTTGTTTAAATAATCAAATAAAATGGGATTTACTGCATAGTCAAGTTTTATTCCTTGAATAGTAAGGAACAAACTGGGTATACGTCTTTATGTTCTAAAACTAAAAGAGAGTTTAATATTTTTTCCCTTACTCAAGGATATGCTTTTTATTGACTTTAAAGAGAGGAAGGGAGAGGGGGAGAGAAGCATCAATCATTTGTCTCTTACACGCACAGCAACTGGACATTGAACCTGCAACCTGGGTATGTGTGCCCTGACAGGGAACTGAATCTACCACCTTTTGGTGTACAGGACTATGCTCCAACCAACTGGGCCACACCGGCCAGCACCAAAAGGGACTTTAAAGAGATGTGCAGGCTATGGTGATCTTCCTGGTCAAACACTTGTTTTTAATGATCTAAGAAAATTCTACCGTTAGCAGGAAACTGAAAATCCTGTTTCTTGAGTAAACAAACCAAGGTTGACAAACCATTGACAGTCCATAAAGATCATTAGCCAGTAGGTGGCAGTCCAGGATTAAAATTTGGCTCCAGCAATAATTGGCTAAGTATCCTTTCAAGCCAACCTCTGGATTTCCAGGAGAGGGGAATAGCAATAGTAAAGGGAAGAAGGTTGAAACACACACACACTCTCATACACATGGCCGATAATGAATCAGTTCACTATTGATTTGTGTTAAAAATCAAGGAGCAATAAAACCGTTATAAAATAGTTAATTGTGCTTCTCTGTGGAATTTCAGAATCGAAATTTGGCATAATTCATTATTTAATACTCACTTCAAAACATAGTTTTTGAATTAGCAGAACTACATAATAACAAATCCCTTGAATGTAGGATCTAAGGTAGATGAGACTATTAAAGAGATGAGACTGTCAAAGACTATATTTTAAAAACTCTTTCCCAAGGGTGAAGTATTGGTCAATAAATACTTATAGAGTGGCCCTGACTGGTTAGTTCAGTTGGTTAGAGTGTCATCCTGATACGCCAAGGTTGTGGATTCAATTCCCAGTCTGGGCACATAGAAGAATCAACTAATGAATGCATAAATAAGAGGAACAACAATCAATGTTTTTCTCTCCTTCCTCTCCCTTCTTCCCCTATTGCTCTCTAAAATCAATGAATAAGGCCTAGCCAGTTTGGCTCAGAGGATAGAGCATTGGCCTGTGGACCAAAGGGTCCCAGGTTCTATTCCAGTCATGGGCACATACCTTGGTTGCAGGACCCAGGAATTATCCCAGGTATTGGGAATAGGAACAGTGACCAAGACAAGTCCCTGCCTTAATGAGTTTGCATTCTAGTGAAGAGACACAAAATTAACATCCTATGTAATAAAAGCCTAATATGCTAAGTGTCCAACTGTTTGGCCAATTGCTATTATGCACACTGACCATCAGGAGGCAGACACTCCTACCAGTAGGTTAGCTTGCTGCTGAGGTCCAGCCAATTGAGACTGGGTGAGACAGGCTGGACATGCCTTGGAGCCCTCCCATGGTTCCCCCCCAACCTCTAAAACATTTCTTCTAATTAATTTCCTTTCAATATGCATGAATCCGTGCATTTGGGCCTCTAGTAAATAAATAAGATCATATCAGATTCTAAAACTTATTAGAAAATATATACCATTGTAGAAAATACATAATAAAAGAGCTCTTTCTTAAGAAATTACATTTGAGTTTAAAACCAAAAGATGAGAAGGAAGTAGTCAAATATCTAAGAGATAACTCTAAGAAAAGGAACCTGAGACTTTTGGCACAGAAAGACCAAGGTAGTTGAAGAGTAGTGAGAGTGGAGGAATATGAGGAGAGACAGGTCAGGTGGAGGGGGGATGGGATATATGGCTGGATTCTCAAAATAGATTTTAGAATTAGAGCCAACAGGTTTTTTGGATTTGTTGAGGGAAGGCAGGTCAAAAACTGAGAGAACTTAAGGATAACTCCTAAGTTTTTAGTCTGAGCAACACGGTGGGTGGTGGCACTGTTTTCTACAATGAAGAAGACTTAAGAATTGAGAGATCAGGATGGAGAATGTGAGTTTGTTAATTCTGAGATGCCTGATAATAACCTGGATAAAAATACAGTTTTTTCAGGTGAACCATAACAAAGGTACTCAGTGGAAAGCTGAGGACTAGACTAGATCTGGGTGTCATCAAAGACGTGATGGCATTTCAAGCCACAGGACTACATGAGAACGCTTAGCGAATCATTGTAAATATAGAAGGGAGGAGTTGTGAGTCCTGGGTTCTTCAGTATTAGTAATCTGGTAGAGCAAGAACCACTGGTGAAAGTAGACTAGTGATGGTTATCTTTCAAGAAGGAGAGAGGGCCAATCCTGGGAAATACTCCCAAAGAGGTTTCGGGGAAAGAGGACAGCCCTGGTCATGGGCTTGGGCAAGATGTCCATCATCTGTGCCCTTGATGAATGCAGTCTGGTTGGTGGGTGGTAAAGTGAACCTGAAATGGGAGGTGAAGAAGTGGACATATTACATAGAAAGCTCCTTTGTAAAAAGGAGCAGAGACACTGGGAGAATTTAGAGGACATCAGGACTCGGTAAAAGGATTTAATTTTGTTTATGGGACACGTGATTTTAAGGCATGTCTGTGTGTTGATGATAATTGAAGGGAGTTGAAGGGAGAGAAACTGATGTTTGAAATGGCAGCCTTTGAGGTGGAAAGAGGGGCTGGCTTCAAGAACACCACTGGGGAGGCTGATCTTCAACAGCAAGAACAGATGATCCATTGTACCAAGAGGGAACACACACTAGTTGGCACAGGTGTAGGAACCACAGGTAGATTGGAAAGGAGTTTTAAACTAATTGCCTGCTCTTCGGTGGCCACCATATCCTGCCCTGCCTTCTTCCCCTATTGGGACAAAGAGTGCCAGCTCTTTGTTCCAATAGGAATTCTTCTAGATGCAAAGTTTCATGGACTTGTGGTGGCAGCAACAATACATGTCCACACCTACATCTCTACATGTGACATGCCAGTGGCACAGGCAGTAGGTCTAAGATTTTAGGAAAGGCTAAAGAGCAGGCAGCATAGAAATGGCCCTGAGAACCACTTTGGCATTCCAGGTGGGAGGACCTGCAGGACTGAGGCAGGGAGGTGGGCAGTACCAGCCTCTCTTGGGTTTAATGCCAGGGCTGGGAGTTCTTACAGGGGGTGACATTGGAAAGGGCGCTGAAGCTCTGGTACAAGCCAGGGGTCTGGATCAGAGCCACCTTGAGTAGCAGTAAAGGGCTCAGTGATTTGGGGCAATAAAGACAAGACTGGACATCAGTTTCTATTTCTTGCAGATAAGGTGTGTGTGTATGTAAGTTCCAGTTTATTTTTTAGTTTCTTTTCTTCTTCTCTTTGCTCTGCTCCTTTTCTCAGCCTCCTTTCTCTCCCCTTGCAAACAGTGGAAAGAAAACACATGCTTAATTCTAGGCAAACATTAACCCCAGGCGACATTTTTGAGAGAGAAGACAAACCCAAGGGAATGAGAAGAGAGGAGTAAGGGCAGAAAGAAAGAGGCATGTGGGGTGTGTGCGGGACAGTGAGGGGAGTCCCTTGGGGGAAGAGTAAGGGGACAGGCCCTGCACTCACACCCGGGCCCCCTACTGTCCCCAAGCTTGAGCTGGGCTGGGCCTGGGAGAGTAAGATACAGGGGGAAGGGAAGCTGAGAGACCTGGGGTACTGTGAGAGGACTAGGGATCAGTCCCCTCTGCTGGAGGCTGCTTTGAAAATCTGAATATGCAAGGAGGGAATGCAGGGCGGGTCCTGCCATGTGGGAAACTGCAGAACAGCCCAGGACTCACAGTTCTACTCCCCCCGCCCCCCCTAGACCTCTGAGGGTCCTGGGGCTTGTGATGCACAGTGAACCCAGCAGCTGCACGGCACAGACAGCCCTGACTCAGGGCTGGGAGGTCACCAGGTAGGGAATTTAACGTGTTCATTTCGCACCACCTGGATGGGTGGGATGCAGGAAGAGGGGGCGGGGACCGCCTCCTGTTTGCAAGACCTGAGGGACAGAGCCCTTGAGGGTCGTGGTGCAGAGGTGGGATTATTGGTGACGTAGGTTTCGTTTTAAACTCCCCTTGACCTTCTAGAGGCAGTCAGTGCCTCCAAAATGTCCATGATTTGGAGTTCCGGTGTGATTAGCTACTGGCCAAGTGACCTTGGGGAGGTCACCTAACCCTTTCTGAGCCTCCATCGAATCCTCTCTTAAATGCAGATGTTCCCCCACAGTTCTCCCCACCATTCAGGACTGGCGTAATCTGGCGTTCGAGGGCATAATCACGATCATCCTTTAATTGGACAGAAGTTATAAAGTTTGAGTAAAGGGATGTTTACATCACAATGAAGAAAGGTTTTTAAATGTTTATTTATTGGAGGGAGAAAGAGAGAGAGAGAGAGAGAGAGAGAGAGAGAGAGAGAGAGAGAGAGAGATTGTTCCAGTTAGTTTGCATTCATTGGTAGATTCTTGTATGTGCCTGACCCGGCCTCAGAGTCTGGGGATAAGGCTCTAACCACCTGAGCTACTTGGCCAGGATGAGGGAGGGTTTATATGACCCTCCTTTCCAAAAGAACCCGCTGCCTGTTCTAGCACCAGAGTCGGTGCTTCCAGCTGTACCTCAGTCAGTTACAGTTTCCTGTGACTGGAATAGTGACAGCAGATGTTTGCTGGCATTAGGCACT
>PVJC01010149.1:15478-44343 GCA_004026665.1 Murina feae
GATTATGAGAAGCTGTCTCTCAAGAAAACCTTGTATTCTGTGGTGTATTTGGGATCTACTGTAGGAAAAGGAGAATGAACCTCAGACAGTGGATATTTGCTGGCATTAGGCACTGTGGTGAGTGGATGCTGTTTTCCTAAAAGGAGGAAAGCTGCTTTCATTCAAAGGGCTGTGGAATTCCAGCTGGAAATTTTTCCCCCAGTTAATCATCTGGTGGGCTCGTTGGATGCCTGATTCCAGAGGGGCCACAAAATCCTGGGCATTTATGTACCACGCCCCGTGGAAGTTATCCGTGGGGACCCTCACCGTCCTCCTTTGGAGAGAAGGAACCCTATCCCTCGGCCTTAGCAGGAAGTCCTCGGGCCCTTCGCTCCGCCCTCTTCAACATCAAAGCCCCCCTGAGAGCAAAGGACTTTGAAAAGATACGAAATGCTGGGCTTCTTATCGCGTCCCTGCTCCCTCCCGAGCAAGTCATAAATTCCGAGTCTCAGCGGCCTCACCTCCTCCACTCTCCTTGCCCCAAGGTCTCCAAGGACAAATTTGTCACTTCCCGCCCCGCGCCCGGGTCCTGGCCGAGGGGCGCAGGATTCGGGACCTGTTTGTGGGGCTAGTGACCTGGGCGCCCCTGCTCCTTCAGGACACTCCCGTTTGCCCCTCATCCTCTCCTGGGAACCGCGACTCCCTCCCGAAGCCTCTGCGGGGCGGGGCGGGCGGTCAGCCCTTCGGTAACTAACGCGCTCCCGCGGGTCTGTGCTTCTCCGCAGGCCAGGAGGGCGTCCTGCGCTGCCACCCGGACCTGGCGGGCCGCGAGCTGCAGCGGGGCACGCTCACGGCCGAGTCGCAGCGGGAGCAGAGCGGCGCGGGCCTGACGAGCCTGGGCGCGGAGGAGCGGCAGCGGCTGGCGGAGCTCAACGCCCGCTACCGGGCGCGCTTCGGCTTCCCCTTCGTGCTCGCCGCGCGCCTCAGCGACCGGGACGCCGTGCTCCGCGAGCTGGCGCGCCGGCTGCACCGCCCGGCCGCGCTGGAGCTGCGCACCGCCCTGGGCGAGGTGAAGAAGATCGGCCGCCTGCGCCTCGCCGACCTCCTGGGCGCCGACCCCTCCCGCCTGTAGCGCCCGGCGGGGGACCCCGCGCGGGGACCGCGACCCTGCAGGGTGCGCCCCACGCAGGAGGCTGCCGCGGGCCCGGACCGAGGCTACACGCGCGCACCGAGGACGGGAGAAGGGAGGCAATCGCACGACTAACGAGCCCTTTTGTGCACCCCACCTCCACACTCGCACGCTTTGCCAAAATAGCGATGTAGCATCGTGCTGTGTCCCGTTCCTCCACCTTTGCAGCCCGTTGACACCACCAGCTTCTGTGGTTTCCAAAGCGCTTATCCACCCTCTTCTGCTAAGCGGAGCTGCCAAGCAAAACTGACGGAAAAGGAACCTTTTATTCTATAGCGGTTTGTCTGTTTGTTTGTTTTCCTCTCACATCATTTGCTGCACATTTACCTGTGGGCGGAAGCGGCGCGCTCTCTCTAGGGCGCCTACAAGAGCCCTTGCAGGGAATGCAAGCGCTGATCTTGGTCTTTGGCGTCAGGGACGTGGCGAGTGGGCACGGTGGGCAGGAGGGAGCCGGCGATGGGCAGCGCTGGGAAAGCGCCCGGTGGGGCCAGCGGCGTGGAGGCTGAAGTCGCTCAGGAGAGAGGGGTGGGAGTGGGGCGGCTTGCCGTCTCTTGAAGGTGGGCTCCTCAGAACTTCAGACTGTCTAGGAGACACAGTCATTTTTAAAAATTAACAATAAAAAAATGAATAATTTAATGACACTTACCGAACAGAGCTGGATATTGCCCCCCCCCCAGATGAAGATGAGACACCACAGTGCTGATAAAGCGGGTAATGGGAGAAAGTTGGTGCCCATAGGCGTGTTTTGGGCATTGTAGGGATGTAGGTCAGGGTGTCAACCCTGGGGATCCAGAGCCCCAGCTGACTGGACAAGCTCCCTGCACTGGCGGCCAGAATGTCCGCCCTCCCACACACACATCGGAAGGTCTAACTGGCCCCAACAAATACTACTTAGGTTTCTGTTGGCAGAGGAGACACTAGCCTTGTGTATCCTCTTGATGAGGGCAGAGTTGGCCCCTTTAAAGCCAAGAGCCCCCATGAGTGATCAACTGGTCTGGGTTAGCAGCAGCAACAGCAGCAAGAAAACCTTTTCCGTAAAAAGTGGTGTGGTTGCACCCTGGATTGGGGCTGAATTCGACAGAAAGAAGCCACTCTGGCAGCACCAGAACTGAAATTCCCTGTTATGGTAAGGGCGAAGGCGTTTGTGGACTGGATCTGTGCCGGGTGCTTTTTCCAGGTGTTGAAAGGCCAGGTGCACACCACGAAGGCACTCAGGGACTCAGTTTCTGTGCTCTAGGGCCCAGAGGCCATGCAGGAGCCCTTGGGCCTAGGGCTCTCTCCAGCCAGGGGAACGTGGGACTTTCCTAAGATGCGCAAGAAACCTGCATCTCAGGACACAACTGCCACAGGCTGGGCCTGACACTCAGAATTATGCACTAGACTCAAAGCACCCTGTCCCAGGCTGGCTGAGGCCAGCTCTTAGTTAACTGGGCCCCGAATGCAGAGTCTGGGCTCCTCCTGTAAAGGTGCCCACCCTAAGAGAGGGAGACCTCCCCAGAGCCGAGATCCCCGGTGGTGTTTTCAGAACGAGTGTAGATATGATCTGGGCCTCTCAGGCTGACCATGTGTCTCCAGTTTCACAGATACATTTCAGCGGTTCAAAGCTTGTGGGGGGAATTGTTTATTTCTGCAGGAGGGGATACACGTGGGGAAAGACGCTGGACCCGCCCCTTCAAAGGAGCTGGTGGTTTTAGGGGAGGGAGAGCTGGCCGAGTGGTGCCTCTTTCAAAAGATGCCAGAGCCTTTACAGCCAGGAGGGCGGACACGGGTCTGGGCGCCGGCTGGGAGGGCCCTGGCAGGGCCGAGCCACTGTGGCTCCTTCTTTCTTTTCCAGTAGGAGCAGAGGCCCAGGCCGTTCCTTGTTCCTTGCGCCCGCAGGTATCCTGTGGCTGCCGGGTCTGGCAGGAGTTTTCTCCAGCCATGGTTTGGCTCAAACCCTGGGCTTCTGCGGGCCTCAACCTGGCGGGGACAGATCCTTGTTTCCCTGCGCTGGTGCGCAGGATGCGGGAGAGTACTGACAGCAGGCCAAGGCCTGCGACCCCCGCCGCGCACTAGCGGGGTGGCCAGAGCACGCTTAGTTGAGTGTCAGGGGCGCAGAAGAGGTTGGTAGATGCCATGGTGAATAAGAAAGAATACTTCACTTACCAATTCGTTATAAAAGCATGACGGCAACGCTGAGGCCGGGAGGTGTTTTCAGTTTCTGAAACCCTTCAACTTCTCCACGTACATGTCCTTCTGAGGAGGGCTGCTTCCTCGATTTTCGATTTTCGCGGGTCCCCTGGCCCTGTGCAAGCCAGCCCGTGTGCTCCGAGAAAAGGGACCCGACAGCCCCCGCTAGGAATTCCCGGGCCCCACGGAGCTTGGCTTTCACGTGAACCGGGAACCTGAATGCGGCTCCTTTCATTACCGGAGAGGGGAGACTGTTTGTGTCTAAATGCTGTCCACGGACACGGATTCGGGAAGAAGGGAAAGAGGGAAAGACAATGTAATTTCTTTTCATAGCCATTAACTCATTTTACCTCTGACACATGTCTGAGAACAGCCCTATGATATCAATTTTTATTACAAAATAAAGAGCTTTTCTCAGAAGTAGGGCAAAAGTAGATGGACATCTTCTTTGGCAACTGGAGAAAAACCTGGGATAGGATTTGTGGAGAATTCACCAACCAATAAACGCATAAACCTCGGCTAGCAGGTGCCTGTTAAAGGGAGAAGTAAATAGGATGGGGAAAGTCTGAAATGTCCCCAAAGCAGAAATGGATTGTCCTGGTACAGTTTGGGCAGTTGGGGTTCCCGAAGTCATGGGGGGCACTGTTTTCAGGGTGGCACCAGCAGCTTTAGGAATAATTAACACATGCACAGAATTAGAAGTCATCTCATGGCGCACAGAAATTATGAAAATTCTGGGGCACATTAAAAATATGTTATCTTGCCCTAACCGGTTTGGCTCAGTGAATGGAGCGTCAGCCTGGGGACTGAAGGGTTGCAGGTTCGATTCAGGTCAGGAGCATGTACCTTGGTTGCAGGCATATCCCCAGTGGTGGTGGTGGGGGAGTGGGGCGGTGCAGGAGGCAGCTGATCGGTGTGTCTCTCTCATTGATGTTTCTAACTCTCTATCCCTCTCCCTTCCTCTGTAAAAAATCAATAAAATATATTAAAAAAATATGTTATCTTGTTTGCTGATCTGACATAAAATAAGTATAATTTAGACTCATTCACACCAGTAGACTATTGTTGTGTTGGTTGTTGTCACTTTTAATTTGATAATCTAAGGGAAACATGCAATACCTGACTAAGAGGTCCGCGTGTCCTCTTTTATTTTTATTTTTTAATACTTTTTATTGATTTTTTACAGAGAGGAAGGGAGAGGGATAGAGAGTTGGAAATGTCGATGAGAGAGAAACATCGATCAGCTGCCTCCTGCACACCTTCCACCAGGGATGTGCCTGCAACCAAGGCACATGTCCCCGACCAGAATCGAACCCGGGACCTCTCAGTCCGCAGGCTGATGCTCCATCCACAGAGCCAAACCGGTTAGGGCCCGAGTGTCCTCTTTTGGTCAGGTATTGCATGTTTCAAAAATTCTTGCAGCACACGGGTTGAAAAGGGTGGCGCGATAGCAGCTCATGCAATGTTAGCGACCGGAATAGCTAGGTGTGCAATCTTGGTGAAGTAACCTAACCTTTCTGTGTCTCTGATTTCTCTTCCTAGAATGGAAGGACTGTGCAGACAATAAGCCCCCGCCTCCTCTTTAGGGAGAGTCGTTTTCCAATGGGCCCAGTGGCTCCAGGAGAGCGGGACCTTTCCTTGCTCCCCCCCCTTCAGGTCCCATAAAGCCTACTGTGTAGGGCTTCCTAGGAACATATTTTCATATGATAAACAAAGGTCACCTTAAGCAGGAGGCGCTGGGGAGTGAACAAATGGTAACTGAAGGCTCTGGGATAACCTCTAGCTGCTGCTGGTCTGAGAGCCCAGAGCTCCCAGCATCCTCTGGGGTGAGACCCACGTTCCTCCCTCCTGGGGCTTTAAATCGTTCTCTTGTGCCCATCCATCACACGGAATTAGAGTGCATTCTATAATATGCACACAGTGTCCACAGACTGGTTGCAGCAGAAAGGGAGGAAATGGGCCACCTCACCATTTACCCACATAACTTTCACCCAATGAGCAAAACCAGATTTCTGCCCCCAGATTCTGCCCCCTCTTCTGAGGTTCTTTATTTTCCCAGAGCTCCTGGCTTTGAGAATGTAATTTGACTAGAAGAGCAGGGGGAAGGAATTGCTTGCCTTGGTTCAGAGTGCTTGGAGGGGACTAGGCAGCTGTTTGTCCCTCTGCCTGGCACACTGCCTCCCACACATTCAGGAGCTTTTGCTCAGGCAGAGAGGACTAGACACTCAAGTTGACTCTGCGGGGCAGGGGACCGCTGTGGTCCCTCTCGCTTTTCAGGATGAACACGTTGGGCTCCATGTGGCCTGATGGGGCCAAGCAGGCGGTGGACGCTGGGGAGACCCTGCAGAGAGGACACGGTGATCCATTTTTCCCCAGTGAGGTTAGCTGAGTGGGCTGTAGCAGGCCAGGATGGAGATGTTGGGGTCAAACCAGTCCTTATTGAGCCTTTGTGTGTGTGTGTATGTGTGTGTGTGTGTATGTGTTGGGGGGTGTTGCTGATTGAATGCAATGGCTGAGGAACTCCTTAAACTCCAGTGAAGTAGAGATTGAGTCATTTTTCCAAGAGCAATATAGATTGCCAGGCTGAAAACTTTATCAGACATTTTCTTCCTTCTTACTCGTCCTTAATTATCCTGGGAACTCAGGCCAAGGCAGGGTGAGGGTTTCCTGTGCAGGGGTGGAGAGGGAGTCAGGGAGGGTGCATTATTTGGTTGATTTTCTTGATCTTAAGAAGGATTTAGAAAGTAGACTTGCATGGGAAGTGGGTATAGAGGGCCTGCCCTGTCTGGGTTACAAGAGTCACAGCTTCCCCAGTTTCCAGGAGCCACAAATATGGGGGAAAGCAGGGTCCCCCAAGGTGGCGCAAACACCGGGGACCTTTGAGCAGGGAGGGAGCCCTGTCAATGATCTGTGGATTCAAGGAGTGTCTCATCTGCTTAGAGAAGCAATCCGCCCTTTCCGGCACCTCCTGCTTCCCATCCCCCACTGCACCCCTGCCCTTGCCACGGGGTGGAATCCTGAAAGCCCCGACCCTCTCTGAGGAATGTGGAATGGCCTCTACACCATCAGTAACAAAGAGAAGCCCCTTTGATAACTGTGTTGTGGCTGCTTGTGTCGTCTTCCTGACACTATTTACCTGGGTCCCTCCTCTCACCCGCTTTTGTCTTTAAAAGCCTGATGTAGCTCTGGCTTAATGGGGCCACTACAGCTACAGCCCCAGTCCAAGTCCAGCTCCAAGCTTCCCAAATAAGTTGGCCTCTTCCAGAAGGATTTGCTGGAGGCTTCTCTGGCGAGGCAGCCGGGGGAGACCAGAGGTACTGGCTAGAAAGGAGCCTTGAGCAGCAAGGTTGGGGATGAACTTGCCAGGTGCTTCTCAGCTCAGGCCAAAAGGCTCTGAGAAAACTGCCAAGCACTTTGGGTCTAGAGAACTGAGAAAGCACTGCTTGGGGCCCTAATGCAGGTGGCACCCTCCATTCTCCCAGGGCCACACACCTGCACCCAGAGGCTGGGGGAGCCACCCCATCCACAGCAGGTCTCGGAATAGCCACCTAACAATGACCTGCTAGAGGCTAAGTCATCAGGATAAAGAGATCCCAGGCCCTCTTCCTATCAGCCACCTCCACCCCCCTGTGGCTGCTCCCACCGCCTTGCCACTGCAGCACCCAATGGGAGGACAGCCTGAATATGAGGGGGCACATCCACTCTGAGGAGCTTGTCCAAGGACATCTTTATTGGCTTTCTCCTCACC
Source organism: Murina feae (assembly GCA_004026665.1). Classification (NCBI taxonomy): domain Eukaryota; kingdom Metazoa; phylum Chordata; class Mammalia; order Chiroptera; family Vespertilionidae; genus Murina; species Murina feae. The sequence continues at coordinate 22,564 of PVJC01010149.1, forward strand.
CAACAGCCTAGACTCCAAGCTTGTGGGTGGGGGCCCTGTCGCTATGCTGGATCCTTTTTTTCCAGGAAGGAAATTAATTGGTTTTCACAAGCATTTCCTTTCTCCAGCCCTTGAACCCCGAGTGAGTCTCAGGCTTCCCTGCAGTCCGGCCAGTTCTGGGCCTGGCATGACCCCTTGGAACCAGAGCAACTCAGGCCACCCCCCAAGCATCTGGGTGGGCAGGCCAGAGCCCTTTCTCTGGTGCAGAGCACAGAGACACAGCTGGAAAACCAGGACAATTAGCCAGTGGCTTGCAGCCGGGCCATAAAAATGCAGGAAGTGGCCACCACGGGGCGGAGGGGATGGCTGTCCCCAATAAAATGATTGTTACAAAGAATGCTCACATTCCGAAGACGCAGGCTCAAGCCTGGGCCTCCGCTGACTTTCAGAGCTTGAGGCCTGGGAGGGGGTGTGGGGACGGAAGGAGGGACAGTGTCTCCAGGAAGAGGAGGAAGATGTCTACTAGATCAAAAGTCCGCAGTGCCCATCACTTAACCTCTCACATTCCTGCCCCATCAGCACTGCAGACACCCTTCCACCCGCACACCCCATTCAGTGACTTGAATCTTGTCATGGGGCTTGCAGTGGATTTTCTGGGGAGACCTGATCACTCTCAGTCGCCTGGGCCAGGCTCAGGTTTTCCAGATAGATGATCTACTCAGGTCTCCCACCTCGAGTGCTCAGCTTGTTGCACCCCCACCCACCCCCGCCTTCAATGTTAACCTTCTTCCTTAGGAAACACAAAGGACCAGAGGGACTAGCAAGCAGGAGATCCTGAGGCCCTGGACTTCTTTGGGCCTGGCGTCTCTGCACCATGCATCGTGGTGCGTGTCATCTGTAAAATGAAGAGCATGACAACACCAGCTTTGTTCCGGATCTAGGGAGAAGTGAGGATCAGGGGAGATAAAAGACATTAGAGTAAATAACAACAAGAACAACAACAGAAAAGACAGGAAAGGGCTCCAGAGATGATGAGATGAAGTGACAAATACCAGAAAGCACTTGACAAGGAGCATCAAGTATAGATCTGGAGGAGAGAGGCCGGCATCCTGCCGGTTCCAGAGCCACCCAGTCAGCCTGCCCAGCCCAGCCCAGCCCAGCTGGGTCTGTGACTCCCAGCCTGGCACTGCCACCTGGATTCCGAGCGAAGGCAGACAGCCACCTCAGGCCCACTCCCTATAGTTGTTAAACTGAGAGAAGTGTGCGTGCAGTAGCCAGAGCACCTTGGCCTGCACCCCTCTAGGTGCAGATCCCCAGCCAGGCCTGCAGCATAGGTTGCCACTGCCTCTGGCTCCTTGGACACAAAAACCAAGGAAGATCCTTTCCCAACTCTTCACCACCCAGAGCTTTTCAGAGGCCGTCATTAGCAATGGGCCAGGGTTGCCTTACCATCCCCTGGAGATGAAAAGCAATGTTCTTCCACGAACGTTTTATTTACCTTGTAAAGTGCTTTTAGCATCTGGGTACACATTAGTAGACATTCTAGGCTCCCCTTTCCTTGATTTTTAACCACGTGTTTAAGTATAATAAACATATAAGTATAGCTCGTGGGATTTTCACGAACACATGGTGTAACCAGTACCTCACTCTAGCAACCCCCTCCTGCTCCATTACTGCCCTCCTCTAGCTTGATTACTAACTTGGTTTGTGGTTAAGACTTTTGAGTCTTAAGTGTAATTTCTTGAAATTAATTGCTTTAACTTAAATCCCAAATGTTAGATGAATGGGAGATGCAGCCCACAGCTAAGGTCATAATTTATCTCATGCGGAGGAGAGGTTTCCTTGGGGGAAAAAATAAATGATCAGCGATGACAGTTGTTGGGGGCTCACAGGTTTCCTGGCCATGGCTCAAAGCCGGAAGGAAGGAACGTCCGCATCTCTACTTTCTCTGCTCTTCACTTCATGTTTAGGTTAGAAAGGCTGTCATCAAACCAATGGCTTCCCTTTTCTCTTAGAATAGAGGGAGCATCTTGAATCCCCCTTTTCTTGGCCCCCAAGTTCAGGTTCCCATCAAGACAGCTCTTTCCCCCTCTCTTTTGCAAGTTTCTTGATTTCATTCTTTGAACCTGTGATTGGAGGTTAAAGAGCACCCGGTTGGGAGGAGGAAGCTCTTAACAATAAAGGTTTGAATATTTAGCTGTGACCCAGTCGCCACCTTCTCGAGAGCTGCCCCCCACTCCTTATCTTTTAAAATGCAAATCATATTTTGGGGGTTGTGCGCAGGGTGCGCGCTGCGCCTCGAAGTCTCCAGCCATTGGTGTCTGTGTCATTACTAATAGAGCCCCGTAAACACTCGTTAATCACGTAAGGCCTTTGGCCCCAGGCTCCGCACACCAGCCAGTGGCGAGTCTTCCCCGCCTCTGCAGCCCAGTGGAAAGGAGGTGGGGGGGAAAGAAGGAAGAAAGGGAGGGAGCGAGGGTGGAGACAGGCCAGTGGGAGGGACCGCCTTAGAGGCAGAAGCGCCGCGAGGAGCCAGCGCAGCACCGCGGGCTGGGGCGCAGCCACCCGCGGCTCCTGGCGTCCCCTGGCCCTTTCCCTTTCGCTCCCTGCGGCAGCCCCCAGCGTCCGTCCCCAGGCAGCATGGTGAGGCTGGCTGTCGGGCCCTCGCCACCATGTACGTGAGCTACCTCCTGGACAAGGACGTGAGCATGTACCCCAGCTCTGTGCGCCACTCTGGCGGCCTCAACCTGGCCCCGCAGAACTTCGTCAGCCCCCCCCAGTACCCGGACTACGGCGGCTATCATGTGGCCGCTGCCGCCGCGGCGGCCGCGAACTTGGACAATGCGCAGTCCCCGGGGCCGTCCTGGTCCGCAGCCTACGGCGCCCCACTCCGGGAGGACTGGAACGGTTACGCGCCGGGGGGCGCCGCGGTGGCAGCCAACGCCGTGGCGCACGGCCTCAACGGGGGCTCGCCGGCCGCCGCCATGGGCTACAGCAGCCCCACCGACTATCACCCGCACCACCATCCGCACCACCATCCGCACCACCCGCCCGCTGCGCCTTCCTGTGCTTCGGGATTGCTGCAGACTCTCAACCCTGGCCCTCCCGGGCCCGCCGCCACCGCTGCCACCGAGCAGCTGTCCCCCGGTGGCCAGAGGCGGAACCTGTGCGAGTGGATGCGGAAGCCGGCGCAGCCGTCCCTCGGAAGCCAAGGTAAGCGCGGCGCGCCCCGCGCGAAGGCGCCCTGGGAGGTGCGGACCGGCGCCGGCTGCTGGGCGGGCCGCGTGTCCCGTGCGCACCCGGGTGTCGGGGGTTGTCGGGTGACTCCGCGCCAGGAAGGAGGGTCGGGGTGACAACGCCAGGAAGCCCGGGCCCGCGAGGCTTCCCTAGCTCAGTGCCTAAGCTGGAGGGGGTCGGGAGTGAATATTTTGGTTTCACACCCCGGGTCAGTTTAGGGGAGAAGCACGGCTGTACCAAGTGGGTGGCATCCTCCCCACTTGCTGCCTCCGCTCACACTAGGTGCGCAGCTTCCAGTCACCTGGAAGAGGGAGTCTCCGACTCCGAGGCAGGGCTCTGGACCCTGTCTCCCCAGCCCGCTTCCGCCTCTGACTGCTCTGGAGGAGAGCGGGCCTGGGTGGCCAGGCGGCGCCCTGTGGGTTCAGGTCCAGCCTTTCGGGCTAACTCAAGGGATCGGAGCTGCAGCAAATCGGGAGAGTCTCTGTGTCTGGAAAGGAGGTGCTGACTCTAGGAAATCAGGTGAAGGAGGCGCGCCCCGGTCTTTGAACTTTTGATCTGCAAAAGGGTTATTTCCATCTGAAGCAGGACAGCAAGAAACCGCAGGAGGGAGGAGAAACCATGGTGCGGATTTAGTCTCTGCTCCAGACAGGAATCGTTTGTTCCGAATCAAGAGTCTAGGGGTGTGTGTGTGTGTGTGTCCCAGATGCTTGCTCAGGAGCTGTTCTTGCAAAGGATCTAGTTTTGTGGACTGTGGGACTCATTGGTTGCAGGTCTGCCACTCACAGTGTCGGGAAGTGTGTTGGGGAGAGTCCTGTTGGCATCTCCTTTTTATTCCGTGAGATATTCCCAGCCCTCTGCACTTCCGCCTTTTTCTCTTCCCTCCTTTCTGCCTCAGTCAGGCCGCAAGCAGGTTATGGTCACTTCGCAGAAGTTTGTAGCCAATTACAACCTTATACATCAGAGCAGCCGTCGGGGGGCAGTCTCTGGACATCGGTTTCTGTGTCACCCGGCACATGCCAGGATCGTTCGGTGGGAAATGTGGCCGCCCAGGGAGAAGGCCACAGGACCAGCCTGGAGGCTTGCTTCCTCCCCCTAGAGGGGCTCCCTGGTCGGGACAGAGTGCGCACCCAAAGGCTTTCTTTACAGAGCTTGCCAGGGGCGCAACAGGCGGGGACCCGGCGTCTTGGGGGGGATGGCGGGGGGCGGTGTCTCTGACGGGTTCCGAGAGAGCGCAGAGCGGAGGGAGAGGGAGAGGAGACACAGGAGCCCAGGCCGTGGGGTCAGCAGATGAGAGGCCGCTGTGAAGTCCCGCGCTAAGGTGGTAAGGCCGCCGCGGGCGCCGGGCGCCCTTGTGATGTTAATGTGTGGAGGCCGCGGCCCGCGGGCCGGAGCCCGGCTCCTCTGCTGAGCGTCATCTGTCAAGAGGCGAGGGGGAGGTACTCAGCCGGGCCCGCTTTGATATACACCTTCCCAGCCTTGCCATTGTCTCTTTTAGGGCCCGGAAAGAGGGTGGTGACTTTCGCAGTCAATAATGAATTCTGGCAAGTCCCTCTCATCTCTCCCCTCTCCCAGTGCCCACCTTAGTTCCCAGGGGGTGCGGGGCGCCTCCAAGGCCCGTGGGCGCGGGCCGCCGAGCGCCCAGCGGCCTGGTCACCGCGTTTCCCGGGCCGGTACGCAGTGTTCAGCACCTGAGCACCTCAAGGCGAGTGTCTCCACCGGGGAGTTGGGCTCGAAGGCCTCCTTTGCGCCCGCTCCCGGGCCCCGGAGGTGTTTCGGAGCTCCCACCTGACTCCAGTGCCAGCCGCGCCTCTGCTCTCTGCCTAACCTAGTCTGTTCCTCAGTTTCCTCGTCTGTGAAAGGGGGCGACTACCTGTGAGGCGGTAACGCGTGGGAATGCGCCCACCTCTAGGCAGGCCCTGGAGACGTGTTAGTTCTCTGCCCTTTTTTCAGTGGCGCGGGGTCGGGGCCGCTGCGCCCATTCAAATGCGCCTGCCGGGCGGTGTTTATGTTAATGCGCCTGGCGGGGAGGGGGATGAAAGCTGCGGCCGCCATTTGCTCAGTAGTGGTAATTCAAACAGAATGCGCTTGTTATTAAGGCATTGAAAGGGCTTTTCTTTGATAAGATCGCCTTGTCCGCATTGTTTGCGAGTGTGTTCCGCTTTCAGCGGCTTAGGGGAGCTCCCTCTGATCCAGCCTGTATCTTCCCAGGGAGCTTTTGTTATGGTTTGCAAAGGGTTTTACCTGAACAAAGTCGGCCTGCGGGGCATTAAACACCTCGGAGTAGCTCCCAGACCTTTTAGATCTTTCTGTCGGACTGGGCACTGACTGGGCAGCTGAACCAGTTCTGCTTCCAGACGACCCCGGCCTGGCCGTGGCTCTGCAAGGGTTGACCGAGGACGGGACAGGCGCGGCGGAGACACCAAGCTCTGGTCTGCTCCAGTTGCGGAGGCACCATTTGTCAAGGCTCTTCCGTAAAACAATCAATCCGAGGTTTAATATGTTGACTTACCCAGTGAGTACAGACCCCTGGTCCGGATAACTGCAGGGTTCGCTGCAGATAGAAATGGGGGGTTGAAAAACAGAATGGAAAATGCCAAACCGGGTTTCACCAGGTGTATATATTGTCCCCCAGTGGGCGGGGCTTTCTGCTTGCCAGACCCCAGCTCAGAATTCCTGCAGAGGGGCCTAGTGCTGGGGGGGGGGGGGGGTGTGACTTGAGGAAACCAGTGAATACTCACAATCCCAGCTGTTTTTAGGTGGGCTTTCACCTCTGGTTGGCCTGAAAATCTGAATATTCCCGGGACTCTGGGTACTCTGTCCTGTTCTCTTTCCCTTTGGGCCTAGCCAGCTCCAGTACCACAGTTGGTTCACCAAAATGGTGGTTGGCTTCTGCTTTCTTCTGTGTGGAGAGGTTTTAGGTGTTTTTTTGTTTTTGTTTTTTTAAATTTTTAAGCCCCTTTACTCCAAGGTTAGTTTAGTTGCCCTGTCGAGCTCCTCCCCCCTCTGTTGGGGAGGGTCTTGTCAGACTGGCAGGACAACCCGCGGCCGCCCGGGGTGGTGAGGAAGAGAAATGGCCCCTGGGTTAGAGAGGTTTGTCATTACCCATGACTGATGGGCCTTGTAGTTCTCAGCTCTGACTTCTTTTTCCTCCAGTGAAAACCAGGACGAAAGACAAATACCGGGTGGTGTACACGGACCATCAGCGGCTGGAGCTGGAGAAGGAGTTTCACTACAGTCGTTACATCACCATCCGGAGGAAAGCCGAGCTGGCCGCCACCCTGGGGCTGTCCGAGAGGCAGGTGCGAACTGCCCTTCTCCCTCCTGACCTGGTCACTGCCTGGGGAAGGGGGTTGTTCCTGTGGGGGGGATTTAGAAGCCAGGCTGCTGCATCCACCCAGTTCTGCAGGCAGGGTAAAGTAGCAGAACGGAAAGCATTTTCCTCCTGAATACTAAAAAAAAAAAAAAAAAAAGGCTTCTTCCACCTGTGGTCTTTTGGATGATGTTGAATATTTCTTTTTCTATTTGTTTGGGGGAGGGGGTTGTGTCTGGCAGATGTAAGAAAAAAAAAAAACACAAAACAAAAACAGTATTAGTTTAATCCAGAATTCTATTTGGGTCCATAAATAAAGACTCAAAGACCTATTATCTTTGGGCCCAGCACTGTGCCTGGAAAAAATTAATAGACCCCACTCCCTGCCCATTAAAACTATAGAGGTGAGACTTGGCTCACAAACTCTCTATATAGTCTAGAAAAAATCAGGCCACACTCACAGCCAGGAAGATCACATTAAATCTCATTCTCCGCCCCTAGGTGAAGACTATTACTTTTTAATTTAGCCTTGAGAGGCTAAAGGTTGTCATCTGAAGTCCATCTAGCCCTGGCTTCCTGTTGCTTGTTACAGAAAGGGCCTGTGGTTTCTGTTTTTCTTGGGTCTGAGACTCTGAGCTTTTCCAGTAAAGTTGCAGATAAAGGTTCCTTTGGAAAGAACCTGAGGGAGTGGGGGGAAGGTGTGTGTGGGGGTGAGGCTCTTCTCCCAGGATGTTGAGTTGGGCTTGAGAGGGACTCCTTGGGTAGTTACAGAGAAATCCCAAGAAAGGCTGAGATAGGGTTTGAGGTCCTTCCTGAAGAGAGGGCACTTCTTTATTGATGCTAGTGCTGATACAGGTTCCCACCCCTCTCCCCCTCACATTCTCTTATTTACCATCTTCTGTTTTCCCTGCCTATCCTTTTCCAGGTTAAAATTTGGTTTCAGAACCGCAGAGCGAAGGAAAGGAAAATCAACAAGAAGAAATTGCAGCAGCAACAGCAGCCTCCGCCACCTACAGCCCAGCCTTCCCAGCCGCAGCCAGGTCCTCTGAGAAGTGTCCCGGAGCCCCTGAGTCCTGTGTCTTCCCTGCAAGGCTCCGTGCCAGGCTCTGTCACTGGGGTTCTGGGGCCAACTGGCGGGGTGTTGAACCCCACTGTCACCCAGTGACCTACGGTGGCCTGCAGCAGCAGAGCAATTCCAGGCTGAGCCATGAGGAGCATGGACTCTGCTCTAATCCTCAGGAGAGACCCCTCCCTTCCCACCCACAAATGTACACCAACTTATCCAGCTCTCAGAGGAAAAATGGTGCCAAGAGCAAGTACAAGTGGGGTTGAAGGCCTCAAGGAAGACACTGTCCCAGATTTTGACTTTTTTTTGGCCTGACTCTTTCTGCCAGTAAGGAGACAGAAATGATGACCACCGGGACTTCACGTGGTACTGGCAGAAGCATTGTCTCAACTGGCTAAACAGACCAGGCTTTCAGCCCCTCCTCTCCAGTTCTTTACCTCCAAAATCTGCAGGAGGCATGTCTGGTTGGAGCTGAGGGGAGAAAGGGACTCAGGGGAATGCCAGTGAGTGGAGCCAAGATGGCTACTGCGTACTCACTGTCATCCAAGGACCAGCTGGCCCCTCCAGCTTCAAGGGCAGGCAAGGTTTACACTGCAGAAGTCAGAGGCAGCTAAGATAGAAACCTGAACCGACCACAGACTGCAGAACCCCCAGGTCTTTGTCTTTCTTCTCTTCCCTCTCCAGACCAGGAAAGGCTTGGCTGGTGTTTGTGTGGTGAATGGTGTGAGGGGTGGTTTGGGACTCCAGGCCTGATGGGGCCGGGACTGGGCCTTGTTTAGAAAGCCTGTCACCAGAGCTCCTCTGGGCTGAATGTATGTTGGTGCTATAAATGCCAGAGCCGACCTGGACTTCCTGTCATTTTCACAATCTTGGGGCTGACGAAGAAAGGGAGTTGTTGCTGCTGTTTGAGTTGTTGGTCTGTGTAACATCCAAGCCAGTCTTTAAAAAGCCTCTGGATCCATGGGGAGAGGAGTGACATGGTGAAGGGAAGTGGGGGTATTTGAACACAGTTGAATTTTTTCTATAAAGAAAAAAAGATAAATGAGCTTTTCAGATTTCAGATTCTGTATTTATTGTCTTCAGATTTTGTCATGAATTATTATTATTTTTTTTAAAGAAAGGAACATCTCTACTTGCCAAGGAGAATTAGCAAAATCAGGGAGAGGGAGGAGAAGTTTATCTGGACAACCTCATTTTACCCCAGAGTGTTAGAAGCCAGAGAGAGCATGTTCTGAGACCTTCCCTGCCCCCAAGCTTGAGCCCAGCCTAGATTGTGAAACTCGTGGTTTTCCTGAGGGTGCCTCTGGGCAAAATGCACATCTGAATGGGCCGCTGCTTCCCAGCTGCGTGGGCTTTGGGGACTAGGCCTCAGAGAGCCCCTCATAGCTCTCATTAAATTCACACCAAGGCAATTGCAAACATTCCCTTCACCAGCGATTCCCTTCTTCCTAGGAAAGCTCCATAATCCAGCCAGTTAAACCTGAGCATTAAGGAAAAAAAAGTTTATTTTCTGTTTTCCCAAGAAATATTTCCACGAATAGTATGTGAATCCTCAGGCATTGATGGGAGCCTATTCTGCCACCACCCCTTGCCCTGTCCCGCGCGGCTTCCCCCTCCTCCTCCCGCTGAACAAGAATTCGAGAACCAGTATAAGATGATCCTTTCAGTGGAGGCTGCTTGTTATCCGCTGATTCGCTGGGGACCTGGCTGCTGTTCTTGAGGTTCTTGGTCCCAGAAACGGCCGAGCTGGGCACTCTGCGCACGGCTTCGCCCTCCGTTTCGGTCTTCTCCTGAGTCCCTCGAGCCCTACTCAGAGCCTCCACGGAAGGAGGAGGTGCCCCGAGGGCTGGGGAGGACCAGCGGAGCTGCGAGGCATAAATCTCTCTGCAGCATCTCCCCAATTCCGCGTTCTTTCCGGGTGGCGCATTCGCTCTGGGGTTGGGAAGGGGCCCTGGTGGCTGAGCCTGGAGTTGGGGTACAGTGCCTGGCCGCCTCGCCCACCGGAGAAGTCTAGTTGGGGTCCGCTGAGCAGGGGATCCCCGGGCCCCAGCGTGTCGAGGCGCCGAGAGGGGAGCCCAGCGCCCGCGCGGACTGCGTCCCCGCCTCGCACCGCCCCCCGCCCCCCGCCTCCCCTCCTCGCCGCCGCCTCGGTTGCTATGCGTTGCTGTGAAACGCCTGTCAATAAACCCTGTTTGGAGTGGAGCGAGAGCCCAAGGGCTGTTTGTTTAGTGGTTAGAGGTTCAAAAGTCGGCATTGTCCCGCGGCTAGCGATTACCAGCTCTTCCCCTTCCCGACCCGGTCTCGGGCGCTGACGCCGGCGCTAGTCCGCCCGCGCCGGGCGCTTCCGGGCAAGGAGGACGCTCAGCTGCTCCGAACGCCGGGACCCGCTCGGGCCGCCAGCGCCCCGCAGCCTCCCGGCCCCGGAAAAGCGAGCAACGCGCGCCGGCCCGCCCCGACGCCAGGACGGCTCCTCGGGAGCACGGGACGCGGCGCGAGTGGGCACAGCAGCCTGGGGAGGCTTAGCGAGGTCGGTGCTGGGACACGTGGGCTTGTATTTGACAGGATGACTTCCGGATGCGGGCGCCCCTGGAGCGCGGCGGGCAGGGGGTCCCCGGAATCCCCTGCTCCCGGATCGGGCCGCCAGGGGGCGCGCGTGCTCTGGGAAGAGCGCCCCGGCTCCGACCCGGGGACCCAGTTCTGACCCAGCAGGAAGGCGCCAGCTCCAGCGCCTCTTCCCACCCCAGCCACCTCCAGACTGGGGCCGGGCTAGATTTCCCCGCGAGCGCCGCGCGCCTGCTGAAAGCCAAGTTCCACTAAGGCAGGCTCAGAGGATTCCTGGATCTGGTCCATGTTTAGGAAAGAACCAATTTGGCGGAGGGGAGACATGCACCATTCTAAAAGGGTCTTTTTGCACAGGGCGTTTCCTTAAACATTACAGTAGCCCTAGCTGGGTTTGCACAGTGGGTAGAGCGTCGGCCCACGGGCTGACGGATCCGGGTTTGATTCTCCCACCCAGGCGCATTCGGGAGGCAACCAAAGATAACCAACAACCACGTTGGCGTTTTTCTCTGTGTCTTTCCCTCTCCCTTCACTCTCTCTAAAAATCAATAGAGAAAATATCCTCGGGTGAGGAATAACAAAAAAGGAAAGAGAAAACAAGTTACAGTATTTTGGGTATGATACTAATACATGGAAAGACTGAGATCTTAGGATAAACAAGGGGAAGAGGAAGTACCAGCATTATGGAACTTATATGTTTTTTTTTCATTTTTTTAATTACATAAACTATTACAAAGATTAGTACATATATCTCTTTTTTCCCCCTGCCCTTACCCTGGAACTTATGTTTTTAAAAAAGGTATATGTGGAGAGAAGACAGCCTGAGTCTTTTTTTTTCTTCTGTGGACAATTCATGAGTTTACCATATTCATCCAATAAAGTTAACAAGATGTACTGCCGATGAAAACAGAAAACCTTTCAATGAGTTTCACTTCTTTCTGATAATATATAGTAAAATGCTTACAATGGTCAAGAAACCATTAAATAGAAATCTGAATATATAAACAACATTCTTGCTGTTATTCACAACACTCAGGAAAAAATAAGAGAATGCTGACATGCAGGAAATCTCAGTTGCAGAATCTTAAGGAGAGATTACGTGGTTTTTAGGGGCCCTATTTTCACCTGGTTTTAGAGACAAGGTTTAATGACCTTGGGGAGACCACAAGCTCTGAGGCATCACTTCTGCATTTGTCATACGAGATAATGTACTATGAGACAATGTAAGCATACTCTTCAGATTAGATTATAGGAGCTGCTTCTTCTCCTTTTTATCACAAATCATTTTCTCTGCAAAGTGCTCATTTTCTTTCTCTTACAAAGAAACTGTGAGCATGGATAATGTCTCCAATCATGATAGTGTAACCTCTTTCCAGAATTGTTTTTAATGCATTCAATTTGCTTATTTCACAGTAGCCTCAAGTCTGTTGTCTCTTATCTCCACAGCCTCAGAGTCTGCATAAAATCTCGAGTGGCAAAGCTCTAATATTCCGGATGTGAAGATGACTTACTGATCTGCACAGCTGACTTGTCCAGGAGATATGTCCCCCCTTATAGTTGTATTTAGGAGACAAATTGGTTGAAGATGTAGTGGGAACCTCTAAGTTTCTTTATTTTGAAACAAGTTCCATCCCAGCATCTCAAAATCAATTCTGTACTCTTTCATTTAGATTGTTATTTTAAGGTAAATTGTATTCTTTTTAAAAAACATATTTTTTATTGATTTTAGAGAGGAAGGGAGAGGGATAGAGAGAGATAGAAGCATCAACAATGAGGATCATTGATCAGCTGCTTCCTTGCAGGCTCCCTACTGGGGATCGAGCCTGCAATCCAGGCATGTGGCCTTGGCAGGAACCTAACCTAGGACGCTTCAGTCCGAAGGCGGACACTCTAACCACTGAGCCAAACTGGCTAGGGCTGTAATTGAACCTGGGACCCTTCAGTATTCAGGCTGACACTCTATCCGCTGAGCCAAACCGGCTAGGGCTGTAAATTATTTTCTTAAATTACATTTAGACCACACAAACTTCTAACCCCCATAACTCTTACATTTAGCCATATTTTCCTTTCTTCTCGACTCTTGTTCTTCAAGATGATGGTTATGATTTAGGGGAACGAGCAGGTTTTATTGGTAACTTGGATGAGCTGAGTGAGTGTGGGCCAAAACAATCACTATATTTACTTAGCTACAAATCAGAGAGAATATATACTTACATCACGACTTTGAAGGTTATGAAATTAGATCTAAGCAAAAGCCCCTCAAATTCCAAACAAGGGAAGTAGAATCTGTCAGTTACTGAGTTTATACCAACATTTATCTTGAAGAATCAGTTTAGAAAAGGTGGGGGCAATTGCATAAGTGACCTTGGTCCCAGTGTTTCTAGTACCCAAAGGTTACACCGGTTTTAATAAAAGCCTTTCCAAATTGGAATTTGTCATTAATCTCAATGAATGTAGATAATATCAACACAGTTGCCAGATCCCCAAAGTTAAATGGCCAATTTGCTTTTCTTTTTGCAGGATCCTGGTGATTCTGTGCTAGAGACCTCATCAAACCAGAATACAACCAGTTTTGACCCATGAAAAAGAGTTCCCTGAGATCAAATAATAAGCAAAATGCCCCTTCACACACTCAAATCTACTTAATAGTATTCAGGTCAGATATTGGGTTTATATGTACAATATTTTATTGATAAGACCCCAACTATTCATGCAATTTAATACTTGTGTTTTAATTTCTAGGAAAGGGATTATTTTCTAATTGTTCATGTGTTATCTCAGGACTTCCAGGATTGACAGTCTGCTATCACAACATTTGGTATCTACAGTATGACAATAACAGGTTTTATATAAGAGGTGGTTGATAAATTCCTCTCTAACCTCAGCAAACAATGAAACACAATGTAAGAGCTAAAGTACAAATATACAATGCGCTGTTGTGTGGCACTTAAAGAATTGTTGATCAGTAGACTCAGCAGCAAAGATTAAGTATCGAAGCCACAGATTAGACGTTGTTAAAAATGACCTGGGCAGGCTCTGTCTTGTATTCATGAAAGACACAGTGTGTTGTTCTTTACCTCTAATGTATTAAAAACAACCCCAACCAAAACCAAACAGGAGAGCCCCTCAACAAGGATTCTCTTTGCAGCCCCTCCTCCAGTCTCCTAGGCAGAATTATGGTAACGTGTATGTGCATTGCTAAAAACAAACGGAAGATATAATTAAGCAAGAACCAGAGGCCATTGTCCAATAAATAGTGATACACAAGAGTGCAGGCAGAACAAAAAGGAAGACTGCTTATCTGGAATACACACACATACAAAATACAAATATAATTTTTCCTCTCAAACCACTTTATTGAAAATAATGTAAACTTCAGGAATCCAAATTCCTCTAATTATTTTTATTTGTTCCTGATATACTTTTCATCATACCTCTGAATTTCATATAACCATCTTTATACTTTTAGATATCTGTTCGTGACATATTGTTATGCACATTAGATACTATTCAGATACCATCCTTGGTCATGATCTTAAGGCCACAGAAAACCAACCATCAACATTTATTTCTCATTCCTTCGAGTCTTGAAATATACATCCAGTGTTAGTGTTGGTCCTCTCCGGGTGGATACTAGGCCAGAACTAAGAGCTAAAAGACCAAATGACCAAATGAACTAAATGACCAACTGACCCTGCGGGTTGCAGCTGTTCAGTGAGTATATTTCTAGATGGGCTTGGTAGACTGAGTAAGCAACCTTTGCAAATCTAAAGCCAGGCAAAGCAGACAAGCAGCAAGCTGTTTCTTCAGTGGAAATTTTTCATTTATTCCCACCTCCCACCTCTACCTCAGAGAAACTGCTGTCTGGATTTGAAACTTTGAATGTTTTAGACAGAAAAAATGGAAGAAAACTTTGCTCATGCCCAAAGAGGCCAGTTGTTTAGCACAGGCCTGGGAGCAGCATGGGCTCTGGCATCAAGACATCTGCGCTCAGCGCAGCCATTAGAGAAGGTAGAGCGCAGGTGGCAGCTGCCTCCTTCCTTCCCCTGTGGCCTGGACCGAAGAGTCACATGGCTCCCCGACTCTCCCCAGGGCCATCAGAGCCCACAGCCCAATCCCTCCAGCTTGCAGTCTTCAGACACCTGGCAACAGAGAACAAGCTCCCCACCCGCCTGTGACAAGCCGCCGGCCCGCGCCCCGTCCTGGTCCTGGCTTCAGCCTGGGGGCTCCGGGACTGGCAGGCGCCTCCCGGGTGCAGGAGCGCGGCGTGCGCGCCGGCGAGGAGCTCGCCCGCAAGGCTTCCTCGGGGAGCCGCGCGCGCAGGCGAGAGGCCCTGTCTCCTTTGGGACAGCTGGACCTCAGCAGTTAATTTTGTCATTCTACGTAAACATCCTGTAATTTTTAAAAATATTTTTTAAAATTGCGCATTGCTAAATTTTTAAAAAATTGATTTCAGAGAGGAAGGCAGAGAGAGAGAATCACTGATCAGCTGCCTCTTGCACGCCGCGCACTGGGGAGCGAGCCTGCAACCCGGGCGTGTGCCCGATCCGGGATCGAACCTTGGGCTCCGGGTTCACAGGTGGTCGTTCAACCACTGAGCACACCGGCCGAGTGTCGTCCTCGGGTTTTTAAAAGGCGCGTCCCGCTAAGAGCGGGGAAGGTGAGGGGAACCCGGGCCGGGCGCGGCCCCGGCGGCCCCAGCGAGCAGCGCCCGGCGAGGTGTCGGCCCGTCGCCCGTCGGAGCGGAGCGCCCAGAGCTGCGGGCGCGCGGAGGGGCTGGGTGTGCGGGCGGCCGGGCGGAGGGGCTGGGTGTGCGGGCGGCCGGGCGGAGGGGCTGGGTGTGCGGGCAGGCGGCCGCCCCCGAGGCTCCGGGCCAGGCTGGGTCCGCGCGCGTTCCAGCCCCGCGAAGTGCCCGGCAGGCGGCGCTGTTGCTCCGGTGTAGAGAGCTGAGCCGCCGCCCCGCCGCGGAGCGCCCCGTTTCCTGACCCTGTCGTGAACCCGAAGGCGGGTCCGGGAGCCCGAGGGCTGAGCCGGGGAGTCTGGCCGGGGCCAGCGTCCCAAGGAGACCCCGTGGCCCAGCGCGCCGGGGCCAGCGCACCAGCGGGGGTCGGTGGCGAGAGGCATCGCCTGAAGCTGCGGGTGCAGCCGCCGAAGAGGGCCCGCGGTCGGCTCTGGGAGTCGGGATGGGGCGGAGGCCATCTCCCCTGGAACCGGTCGGGCCTGCGGATGCTGTAACTCTAGCGCTCATCCCCGGAAGGATGACCAGTCAACACGGTCTGCCCCTCCCAGGCCTCCTGTCTCTTTACGGTAAGCGGTCTCCAACCCGCGCCCGCTGTGGGGTGCGTGGGGAAGGGGGGACCCTTCTTCACCGAGTCGCACAGCTAAATAATTTACTCGGGTCTCCCAGGCCTGCCAGGTCGCTTCCCGCACCGCTGCCCTGGCTTCCTGCTTCGTGTGGCCCCAGGACAGAAAGGCCATGTCGATAAAAGTTAATATTAATGCGGTGGAGCTGCGCTGGCACCACTCCACACTCCTCCTCCCGCTCCTCCTCCTCCCGCTCCTCCTCCTCCCGCTCCTCCTCCTCCCCCTCCTCCTCTTCACACAGCCCCTGCCCTGGAGGTGGGACGACAGGACCCTGGGTCCATCCTCTGCAAACGCAGGGCAGAGGTGCAGGGCAGCAGGCGAGCCAGCCTCCTCCACCCGCGCTCCGGCTGGAAAATCTCCTGGGGAGCCGGGTGGCCCCAGGGGGACCTGCTGGAAGGGAATGGCAGAACAAACTAGGAAGAGGGAGGTGCGAGGGTTCAGGGAGGAAAATTTACCTGTAACAGTGTCAAGTTGCTCAACGAACTCAATAAAATACGACAAAAACAAGACTCTGCATAAGGCACACTTAACAGCGCCAAGGAGACATTTTCCTAACCTGCCATCTTTTCAGGAGCGGAGTCTGGTTGCGATTAAGCTTTCATTCATACAAGCTATTTCGTATTAAGAAATTACAATTCCTGAGAGAACCAAGATGGCGGCATAGGTGAACACCGGAATTGCTGCTGGGCACAACTATTACAAAACCACAACGAAAAGGAAAAACGGACACCACCCAGACCCACAGGACAGCTGGCTGAGTGGAAATTCTACAACTAGAAAGAGACTGAGATGCAGAGGAGGTCCGGAAATAAAGTGCAGAGGTACGGAGGAGCGCGCCCAAAGGGGCTTGTGGAAAGGGCTGGCAGCAATTCATACGGGAGGGAGGCACAAACTCCTGATTGCTCTGAACTCCAGTTCCAGACGAGTTTCTGGGGACTCAGAACCATATGGGGAGGAGCTGGACTGTCTGGCACCCGTCTGGCACCCGGAGGAACTCCAGAGTGGCTTGAGACAGGGTGCCTCTTAGGGCAGGGCTAAGAATCAGCCATAGCTGGTTGCTCCGCCTTGCAGACTCCCTGAGACCCCGCCCCACCCATGCTTCTCGCAGAGGCTTTTGCATATAAAAGGCTGGGAAGCCCCAGGCAGAAGCTAAAATAGCAACTCCTTGGAGATATAAGAACCAGAGTACTCAGTGGTCAGAGTGGGACCAACCACTCTACAACTCCTCAGACTCATAAGGGACGCACTCAGGGGGCAGACTTAGTGGGCACCAAAGTCCCATTGAAGCAAGTCTTGCCCCATAAGGGTGTCTCCAGCATAGAAGTTCTCCCACCATAGACAGCTGATTAAAACCACTCTGTCAACGCAGGGAAGCAGCCAAAATGCAAAAACAAAGAAACAGGTCACAAATGACAGAAATGGAGGAAACCAAATGACTGGATATGGAGTTCAAAACCATGGTTATAAAGCTTTTCAAGAATATTCTAGAGACTGCTGATAAGTTTAGTGAGACCCTCGAGGTTATGAAAAAGGACCAGCTAGAAATTAAGCATACATTGACTGAAATAAAGATTAATATACAGAGATTCAACAGTAGACAAGAGGATTGCAAGAATCAAGTCAAAGATATGAAATATGAAGAAGCAAAATCCACCCAGCTGGAAAAGCCAAAAGAAAAAAGAATCCAAAAATATGAAAATAGTGTAAGGAGTCTCCGAGACAACTTCAAGCATACCAACATCAGAATTATAGGGGTGCCAGAAGAAGAGAGAGAGCAAGATATAGAAAACCTATTTGAAGAAATAATGACAGAAAACTTCCCCTACCTGGTGAAAGGAATGGACTTGCAAGTCCAGGAAGCATAGAGAATCCTAAACAAAAGGAATCCAAGGAGGACCACACCAAGACACATCATAATTAAAATGCCAAGGGCAAAAGACAAGGAGAAAATCTTAAAAGCAGCAAGAGAAAAGCAGTCAGTTGCCTACAAGTGGGCACCCATAAGACTATCAGCTGATTTCTCAACAGAAACTTTGCAGGCCAGAAGGGAATGGCAGGAAATACTCTAAACGATGAATAGCAGGAACCTACAACCAAGATCACTATCATGGCTATCATTCAGAATTGAAGGTCAGATAAAGAGCTTCACAGACAAGAAAAAGCTAAGAGTTCATCATCACCCAACCAGTATTATATGAAATGCTGAAAGGTATCCTTTGAGAAGAGGAAGAAGAAGGAAAAGTAAAGATAAAAATTATGAACAACAAATACATATCTATCAACAAGTGAACCTAAAATTCAAGTGAATAAAAAAAAGTCTGATGAACAGAATAAACTGGTGAATAGAATAGAGTCAGGGGCATAGAAAGGGAGTGAAATGACAATTCACAGGGGAAAAGGGGTTTGTGGGTGCAGGAAGAGATTGGACAAAAACCGTACACCTGTGGATGAGGACAGTGTGGGGGGGGATAAGGGTAGTGGATGGGGTGGGAACTGGGAGGAGGGGAGCTATGGGGGGAAAAAAGAGAAACAACTGTAATAATATGAACAATAAAGATTAAAAAAAAAAAAGAAATTACAATTCCTGCCCTAGCTGGTTTGTCTCAGTGGATAGAGTGTTGGCCTGCGGACTAAAGGGTCCCAGGTTCCATTCCGAACAAGGGCACATACCCGGGTTGTGAGATTTATCCCCCCCACGTGGGGAACCGTGCAGCGGGTGGCCAATCAATGATTCTCTCTCATCATTGATGTTTCTGCCTTTATCTCTCTGAAATCAATAATAACAATAAAAAAGAAATTACAATTCCTTCCAATGAATTTTAAAAAATATTTATTTATTGACTTCAGAGAGGAAGGAAGAGGAAGAGAGAAATAGAAACAATGATGAGAGAGAATCATCCATTGGCTGCTGCCTCCCACATACTCCACAGTGGGAATAGAGCCCATAGCGCTGGCATGAGACCGGAAATCAAACCCAGGACTTCCTGGTTCATAATTGGCTGCTCAGCCACTGAGCCAGAAAGCCAGGCCCTTCAAACGAATTTAAACTATGCAGAGAAGTAAAACTGATTAATAATTTCTCTTTCATTCTATCACTCCAGCCCTCTGGGTTACCAATGTTAGTGTCCCGGGCCACATCATTGCAAGATTTTTTTCTGCTTATACAAACATATATTCCATATCACCTTGTTCTTCCTTTATCTTTCCTTTAAATAAAAGCACCAAATAAATAAATAAAGTCATACTTTATGTTGTGACTTGCTTTTATCACTTAATAATATATGGGCATTTCCCTAGCCCATTACCTATAAATCCAACTGATTCTTTTTAATGGCCACCATATTTTATAAATTTAGATATACCAGAATTTTATTCAGTCATTTATTCAAAATTTCTATGAATATTTACTATGTTCAGGGGCTGGGAAAATAGTATTAAGATCACAGATATGAATCCCTGTCCTTGTGAAGCGTAAATTTTAGTGGGGAGAGATGTATTTCTTTAACTCCTTCCCTAATGATAGGTATTCAAGTTGCCAGAGGTTTGCTATTATAAACATTATAGATGTAAATATATTTTTACATATATCTTTTTGTATCTTTGTATTTTTTGAGTTTTTAAAAAATATATTTTATTTATTTCAGAGAGGAAAGGAGAGAGAGAGATAGAAACATCAATGCTGAAAGAGAATCATGATTGGCTGTCTCCCTTTGGCCAGGAATCAAACCATGACCTCCTGGTTCACTAAGCCACACTGGTTAGGCTATTTTTTGTTTTTAAAAATTATTTTTAATTATGGTAAAATACACATAACATGAATTTAGCATCTTAACTATTTAAAAAATAATTTTAATTGACTTTTTTCAGAGGGAGAAGGAGAGAGAGGGATAGAGCAATAGAAACATTAATGGGAGAGGAATATCATTGATCAGCTGCATTGGCTGCCTCCTGCAAGAATCCTATTAGGGATCAAGCCCACAACCTGGACGTGCATCTTGACCAGGAATCCAATCAGTAATCTCTTGGTTCTTTGGATCTTTTGATGCTCAACCATTAAGCCACACTGACCAGGCTTTTGCTTTTTTTGTGGCAGCTGGGATCTGAAGTTGACTATTTTTAAGTGTACAATTTAGTACTGTTAAGAACATTCACATTGTTGTGCAATGAATCTACAAAAAGTTTTTCATCTTGCAAAATTGAAAATCTGTAACCACTAAACAGTCCCCATTCTCCCTACTCCAAAGTACTGGTAGCCACCATTTTAATTTTTGTCTCTATTAGTGTGGCTATTTTATTTTATTTTTAAATTTTATTTTATTGTTTAAAGTATTACAAATAGTAGTACATGTGTCTCCTTTTTTTCTCCATTGACAGTCCCCTGGTCTCCCCTACTTCTCCCATCCCTGGCACATGCCCTTACCCCATCGGGATTGGGCCTAAACAGGCAGTTGGACATTCATGGAGGAGTCCCAGATTGGAGAGGGTGCAGACTGGGCTGAAGAATATCCCCCCCACACCATGCACGAATTTCATGCACCAGGCCTCTAGTTGGTGTATAAAAAGGCCATAGATTTCTGGGTGTTAATTTTGTATCCTGCTATATTGCCAAATTCATTTATTAGGTCTAATGGTTTTTTGATGGAGTCTTTGGGGTTTTCTATGTATAGTATCATGATATCTGCAAATAAGGATAGTTTTACTTCTTCTTTTACAATTTGGATGCCTTTTATTTCTTCTTGTCTGATTGCTATGTAGTACTTCTAGTATTATATCAAACAGGAGTGGTAAAAGTGGGTATCCTTGTCTTATTTCTGTTCTTAGGGGAAATAGGTTTAGTTTTTGCCCATTGAGTATGATGTTGGCTGTGGGTTTGTCATATAGGGCTTTTATTATGTTGATGTATGATCCCTCTATTCCCACTCTTCTGAGAGTTTTTATCAAGAAAGGGTGTTAGATTTTGTCAAATGCATTTTCTGCATCAATTGATATGATTATGTGATTTTTGTCTCTCTGTTTATGTGATGTATCACATTTATTGATTTGCAGTTATTGTATCATCCTTGCATCCCTGGAATAAATCCCAGTTGGTCATGGTGTATGATCTTTTTAATGTAATGGCTGAATCTGATTTGCTGTAATTTTGTTGAGGATTTTAGCATCTATGTTCATCAAGGATATTGGCCTGTAGTTCTCTTTTTTTGTGGTGTCTTTATCTGGTTTTGGGATCAGGGTAATTCTGGTTTCATAGAAAGAGCTTGGAAGTATTCCTTTCTCTTGATTTTTTTGGAATAGTTAGAGGAGGATAGGTTTTAGTTCTTCTTTGAATGTTTGGTAGAACTCCCCTGTAGAGCCTTCCAGATAAGGGCTTTTGTTTGCTGGAAGATTTTTGATTGCTGCTTCAATTTCTTCAATAGTTATCAGTCTATTCAGGTTTTTTGATTCTTCTTGATTGAGTTTTGATAGCTTGTATTTTTCTAAGAATATGTCCATTTCATCTAGGTTGACCATTTTGTTGGAATAGAGTTGTTCATAGTATCTTTTCATAATTATTTGTATTTCTGTGGGATCAGTTGTTACTTCATCTCTTTCATTTTTTGTTTATTTGGGTCCTCTCTCTTTGCTTCTTGATGAGCCTTGCTAGAGATTCATCAATCTTCTTTATCCTTTCAAAGAACAAGCTCTTCATTTTGTTGATTTTTGTATTGTTTTTTTCCTATTTTGTTTATCTTTGCTCTGATCTTTATTATTTCCTTCCTTCTGCTTACACTGGGATTTCTTGTTGCTCTCTTCTAACTCTTAGAGTTTGTAGGGTTAGATAATTTATTACCATTTTTTTTTTATTTTTTTATTTTTAGATAAGCCTGTAGAGCTATGAATTTCCCTCTCAGGACTGCTTTCACTGTGTCCCATAGATTTTGGATTGTTGTGTTTTCATTGTTATTTGTTGCCATGATGTTTTTTATTTTTTCTTTGATATCTTTGGTAACCCAATCATTGTTTAATAGCATGCTATTTAGCCTCCAGGTGTTGGATTTTTTCATTGTTTTTCTTGATTTCTAGTTTTATGCCATTGTGATCTGAGAAGATGCTTGATATGATTTCTCTATTCTTGAATTTGAAGAGACTTTGCAGGTGTCCCAATATGTGGTCTATCTTTGAAAATGACCCTAGTGCACTTGAGAAGAATGTATATTCTGTGGCTTTGGGGTAACATGTTCTGATGATGTCAATTAATTCCATCTGATCTGGTGAGTCATTTAGGATT
>PVJC01010150.1:0-44888 GCA_004026665.1 Murina feae
TATTTCCATTTTTGCCTCAGTTTCATGAATGTTCAAAGCTAAATTTTGTGCACAAGCACAATAACGATCATTTTTGTATTTGTAGACTCTTTTTCAGTGCTTTGGTATATGGTCTGATTTATTTTAACAATCTTAATCTATTTATGTGTTTTGTTGTAGGTCAACTCAAATCCTATTAGAAAGAACTTAGAAGTTTAAAAAATTATCTCTCTTTGAATTAATAAAAAGCCATTTCATAAAAGGACCTGCCTTTTAAATATTTAATTGGAATAAATACTTACCTTTAAGAGGCTTAATGGAAAGCTATAAATGGAAAGAGAGTCTCCAGACTTGGGAACAGTCTTTATTAGCCTTGCAACATAAGCTTGGGATGATGATCTTGTTGAAGTGAAGCTGAAATGCTTAAGACTAAAATAAAACAAAACAGAACCCAGAGACCTGCTGTTTTCTTCAGTGATCCAAAAGAAGTAGTTGAATGTCCTGAAAATAACCTAATGAATGAAACAAAAGATTCCCAATGCCTTCAATTTCTGCCTGAGGTGATGAAAGAAAGTGTGGGTTACTGCAGGCCATTTCAGTCTAGCTTGGGGAAATAGTATATTCTTCCATGACAATAATTAGAACAATATAAAAATTTAAATTATAGTAATTAGTTAATATTTGCATCACTTAATTTAATCACACATGAGTATATTGGTGAAATTTGTTAATGCTAATTTTAGATGTCTTGATACGTCGGGTGAGAATTATAAAGAATCAAATTATTTAACTTTTACCCTAAATATTTAACTTCTCATCTACATTTTTTTAGGGAAAAGAGGCAACATTAAAAACATATCCCTAAGTGTTTATATTGTAGTATTAATGTGTGCCTTTAATGTGTGACAGTAATACTGTGGATCACATTCAATATCAATTACTTTACATGCATTTTCTCATTTTTCTCACAATAATACATGGCAATCCTGTGGTAGTAATTGCACTTTTTCCCATTTTATAGATGAGAAACTGAAGTTTAGAGATGTTTAGTAACTTGCCCATGGTTATGCAGTTACTGAAAGGCAGAATCAGGATAACTGTGTCCTTAACTGGTGTCTCAGTTAAAGGTTTTTGGTTATAACAGTAGCTTCTACAAACAAAATTCTTTTTTCTCTCACATCGAACTATCTGAAGGCAAGGGATTGCTTGCATTGTTTTAGCTGCTCAATACTAATTTATCTACTGTTTCACTGTGCCCAACAAGTTGGCTTTTTATTTTCATGTTTCTATTCTTCATGGTTGTAAGATGCACAGTGCAGATACAGGCATCATATATTCAGGTCTGGAAGAAGGAGCGAGTGGCATTGCCAGCCAGACTATGTCACCTGGGCACCCCTGGCTGCAAGCGAAGCAGGGACAATAAGCATTAGTGTTCCCAACCACTGACAGCAGTAGCTGGGCCAGGGAAAGGCTCTTTGGCTGGCCAAACAACAGTGTCTGACACAATGAATAATGCCACTGCTGTCAGTTGAGCATGAGTGGAATTTGATTACATATAGATTTTAAAGGTGATTGAGATATGAAGAATAAAGGAAGATATTTCACTGCTCTTACAAGCTCTAATTTAGTTTTCCAGCAGAGGGCTTTAGGATGCTTTTCCCTGTCTCCCATGCCCCTTTTTGCAGTAAGCTATTATCTTTCCCACACATGCCTTTGGAATGGATTCAGTAGTGGCAGGAGTCCTGTCAGGCTGTGAGGATGGCAGGGAACCTGGACCCTCCTCTAGTTTGCAATATAGTTGGGAGATAAGATAAACATGATTTTCATTGAAAGGGAATAGGATAACATGATTGGCAGTGCCATTTTCATACTACAGTATCATAAAAATGATAAAAAGGTGAATAAGTATGGGTTGTTAGAATTTGAGCTGGTAACCAGGAAGCAGAGTTATAATTTACTCGAGGCCCGGTGCACGGATTTGTGTACCAGTGGGGTCCCTCAGCCTGGCCTGCGGGATTGGGCTGAAACTGGCTCTCTGACATCCTTGAGGGGTCCCGGATTGCGAGAGGGTGCAAGGCAGGCCGAGGGACCCACCAGTGCACAATTGGCTGGGGAGGGACACAAGAGGTTGGCCAGCTGGGGAGGGACTGTGGGAGGGCTCCAGGGCATGTCTGGCCCATCTTGCTCAGTCCTTATTGGCTGGATCCCAGCAGCAAGCTAACCTACTGGTTGGAGCATCTGCTCCCTGGTGGTCAGTGCACGTCATAGTGAGTGGTTGAACAGCCTTAGCATATCATTAGCATACTACGCTTTGATTGGTTGAATTGACGACTGGACAACCAGACACTTAGCATAATAGGCTTTTATTAATAGGATTATTTTGTTAACCACTAACTTCACAATCAGAATAGTCTAAAAGATGAAAAAACAGTAAAAAAACAAAACTAAACACAACCCACAAAAAAACAATTAGTGATGAAAAGTTAAGAGAATTAAGGAAGTCTCAACTGAAGTAAACAGTTGCTAGTAAAATTATAGTTTGTCTTGGTTAAATGAGTTAGTTAGTTTCAAATTATTTGGCCTTAAGAGCCTCAATATGAACTCTGAATTTAGGAAGGGTTAATATTATAAGGATAATGACCAAATTGCCATCCTCATATCTGGTACCTCTGGAGTCTTTTTATAAATTGGATATAGTCACATGTGTTTGAGAGAGTTTAACTGGTGTCATTCCTTCATTCAAATAATCATATAGTGATGCACATTTCGTGCAGGAAATACATCCAGTTTTGGATCTATGGAAGTCATGGTCCTCATCCTCAGGAGCCTGTGGCTAGGAGGGAGTTGGTCTTCCAATGTCCATTCAGCTCTCTCATCTTGTGGAGCTATGGCTGGCCCTATCTAAAGGTCAAAGCCAGTCCAACCATTTCAGTGAACTGACTGATCAAATCAGGCAAACATGTAAAATGAAGAGTTAATGAACTCACTACACACATCTAAGCTGAGACATACTATGTATATTCCTGCCAACCAAGATAAAATTACTTAGGTCAACTAAAATTCAGCTTTGTTATATAGGTTAAAACGGCACTACGTAATGCCGCTTTAACAACAACAAAAATCTCAGGATTACTAACTCAATTAGAAAACCTGGTTTTATTGACAGAAAGAATGATTTATATAAGCACACCCAATAAAGTACCTAGCACATAATAGGTACATAATTAAAAATTTGATGAGTGAATATTGTTGAATGAAAGCAAATTAGTCACCATTTCTATGTGGAACTTTATTTTCCGAGAGGCAGTAGGACTTTCCAAACAGTTTTCCCTACTTACAGTGAAGTAGACATTTTAGAAAAGTTATCATTTCTGTTGGTTAAAAAGTCTAGTTCATTTCAAATTATTGTGCCTTAAGAGATTCCATAGCAGTTTTCCTGGAAATGCTTGAAGTGGTACACGAAAGCCTTTTCCTGGTGCATCTAAATCCTTTGTTAAACTGACACGTTGTTTTGATGTCCTTTTCACAAAAAGACAGAATGTCATTTCTCATGGAGAGCAATGCTAGCTGGCAACTGTGTGCTGCAAGGTTTTGGTGGAGGTGTGTTGTCACAGCAGCTCGGTGTACGTTCCTTGACTTTTACCTTGAAATGCTCAGTGCAGCTGTGCTAGCACTTCTCCAAACAAGGACTTTAAGTTTGGAGCCCCACCCCCACCTTTTTGAAAGCCAAGACTAGAGTGGACCATCCATCACCCTGTTTTTCTGCAGTGCCCTGAGTAGGAGAAGATACTTAGTATGTGAATCATAACTTGATAAGAAGTCAATTTAACTCTTCGAATGCTGAATGATTTACAATGACACTATCTGCACAGGTACAACATGTTGGAGACACAATCATGAAAAGACATATTCCCTGACCTTAAAGAACTTTGTGTTTTATATGCAGGAATCATGGTAGGTGCTGCCATAGGACAAGGTGCTTAGCTGGATGGTGTGCAGCAGGAGGGCACCTGAGTCAGTGGGGTTGGGGGTCATTCAGGGAGCCTTTGAGTGTTCCTGTGGGAGCAGCCGCAAAATGATTTCAGATATCAAAGGAAAACTTTTGTTGGTGTGTTTATTCTTATATTATAAGCTAGACCATCCTCATATTAAAAGGAGATTGCAAATGTAGAAATAATTGTGAATACTGAGAGGCAGCCTCGCAGAGTGCTTAAGAGCTCACACTCTGGAGCCAGACTTCTAGGTTCAAATTCTGCATTTGCCATTTACTAGTTCTAGGAACTTGAGCAAGATACAACCTCTCCTTTGCTGCAGTTTCCCCACTTGTAAAATGGGGATCATGATGCTGCATCACTCACAAGGTTGTTATGATGATTAACTGAATTGACATTTATTAAAGGCTTAGAACAGTGCCTGGCAGGTGAAGAAGCATTTAAGCACAATTAAGTATTTACCAGTGACCTGTGATATAATGTATGTCTTCTATACTTTTCTAAGTCAATGAAGATAATTCTAATGACCTGAAGCTTCTGTAAAATGGTACTGAAATGGGTTAGTCTCATCTAGGGAAATTGTTTATGTATATAAGGGTATATTATATTGTGTATACATGTTTATGTATTGGTAACTTTGAACATATTTCAAAGGATTTGAGTAAAAGTCTACAAAGCTTTTCAGAGTCTATTCCATTTATGGTAATAGAAATAGTAATTATTATGAAAAAATACAAAAAAAATTGGGTTTTAATAACTAAGCCTCAGTTAACTTGTATAATTGTGTTAAGGACATATTATAACTGCAAGCATTAATTGAACTGCAATAAAATATGACTGGAAGATAAGAAAATCTTTTTATTTGATTGCTAGAACAGGTTATGATAATAAATAAGACTTGAATTTTCTTTTGTCTATTTAGCCCTCATAAAAAAGAAAATAGGCATTTTTGAAAAGTTAACTAAAACATTCTAATAAGGAATCTTTCGTTAGTTCTCCTTTAACTACTAAGATGCTCAAATTATAATTTTTCTCTTTGGACATTTAAAATACAAAGAAGATAAGTATTTAGTGTAAGATCACAAGTATGATATTTTATTTTTTATCTTCCTAGCCAGTGGTGAGATTACTAATCACTACTAGGTCTTCTGGTCAAGCACTGAGCTGATTTTAGTTTGTAGATGTTGATCCAAAGCTGCTTATAGAAAGTCATTCTAACTCAAGCTGTTGAGTTTAGGCCTCTGAGGAAAAAGACATAGTGTAGGCTTCATGTGGGTGGCAATAAAATTGGAAAGGTACATAAAATTGGCCCAAACATGCTGAAATCATTTTTTGTACTTCTTAAGACTTCAATTTGTGTCAGTGAACTTGGTAAATTATCTCTAAAAGCTTTCCCCCTTCAGTGTGTGTGTGTGTGTGTGTGTGTGTGTGTGTGTGTGTGTGTGTGTTGTTGTGGAAGAAGAGTTTGGTGGAAACTGTAGGAGAGGAAGATAATTAGACAAGTTTTAAATAGATAAAATGAGGGCACATGATAGGTCATTGGAGTCAAGAGGTACATCAGCCTGAAAAGTCTAAATCATTTTCATACCAAATAGGTTATGATTCTTACTTCTAAATGAAACAGTCACTTTAATAACAGAATCATTCAGCATTACCCTTATCTTTCTAAAGCACTAAGTTCATGAAAAAGAAACCTGGTTTTATAGCTCGTACGGAGCTGTGGCAGATTCTCGGGTAGGGTAAAGATTGGCTACTTTCATTTTCTTTATTTGTTGCTCCTCCACTTTTCTCAGACTACCTGGGAAGGTAGGGTGAAAAGAATACACAGGACAGATGAGATACGGAGGAAAGAACTGCGAGAGGAGAGCTGGCTCCTTCACATGACAAAGAGGATGATAAAGGCCACCATCAGGCAAAAGACTCCCCTGTTCTCCAGAGGGCAAAGCCCAGAATAGCCTAGGAGAAGAACTGTTCTTTCAGGGAAGAGTTTCCAGCATAACCAATGAGGAGGCTCCCAAACACATTCCCAACCCCAGCCCCAGAGCCAGCCACTTGGACTTGGCAGTCCCAGTCCCAGTCCCAGTGAACTTGGCAGTTGTGTCAATGCCCCTTGATATGGCTCTGCTTTGGAAGCTGCTGCTAGGGTAGGTCAGGGGGGACATGGGGCTGCCAAGTTGGGAAGTGCACATTGGTCAGCGTCTCTCCTCAATCATCTCAGTCTCACCGCACCTTAAGGTTTCCTGAAGATTTGGTTCACCTCCCTGAGGTGAAACAGTTGTTTTCATTGTTTTTTCTTTTAATAAGAAAAAAACTTCATAAACACCTGAATTGCATCACAGAAAAATGTTGAATATTGGAGCCTTGAGGTTGGGAGGGACTTTTAAAGATTATCTAGTCCTACTACCTATCTTATACTTGAATTAGTTTTGCAAAAGCCTTGCCTAGAGCTCCAAAATCTGAAGAGAGTGGTTAGTAGCTTCCAAGCTGAGCCCTTCCATCCTGGGAGAACAGTGACACTGGGATACGCATAGAATCGACTTCTGCTGGGTGGAGCCCTCTATTAATTTGTCCTTCTTGTAACTATTGGAGTCAAACAACACCTCCAATTATTTTTCCTATTAAAGCTCTTAGGATATTTGAACATGATTATCAGATTCCTGATTCCTTCAAAAATGTCTTAGCTGTCAGTGATTTGAGTGTTTGTACATCTCAGGTCACTCCTGACTGTACTCAGTTTGTCCATTCTTATCCTGCAGTAAGTCACATGTGGTCTGGGCTGCAGAGACAAGTGGAACTTTTGCTTCTTTTCATATAGATTCTTTTCTCCTCTCCCTTCTCCCTTTCTACCTCCCCCCCTTCCCTCTCTTTGTTTCCTGTCCCACTGATTCAACACTACCATTATTCATTCGTTTGTTTGTTTGTTCATTCATTCATTCATTCATTCATTCATTCATTCAATAATCATTCCCTTTTCTGTGGGCTCATATTAACCTTTTTATAGACTAAAATCTCTCAGCTGTAGTTGCATGGATTACTACTAACCATTGCTACTATCCATTCTGTACAAAAAACTGTCCTTTTGGATTTAATAATCTTAATTTAAATTTATTTCTATTACCTTTCATCATTTTAGATTTATCCCTTGTTTCTAATCTGTCAGCTTCTTTTTCAACCCTGATTTGGTCAACCAATATGGTCACTCTTCCTCCTACAAATTTTATAATGTCCTCTCTATATTTTCATTCAGGATATTGAGTAGAATGTTGAAGCAAATGGAACCCAGGAAAGGATCCTTCTATGATACTCTAAACCTAGAACCATGTTGATGTTACTCCATTAATTAGCAGCCTCTGGGTATAGCTGTTGAAACTGGTTGTTACTATTTTTCTTACTATTCATGCACTCAGCTCTGCTTACCTCATTTCCTCCACAGAGAAAGGTTGAAAGATATGCTAAAGGTCTGTCTGAAGATGATGTGTGCTAGGCCTCTACATTTTCTTTAATCCTAGGAATGCTACCAAAGAAAGAGGTACAATTCAACTGTTATTCTTTCCTCCTGAAATTGCTGTGTCATCCTCTCTTTAGTATATTTCTTCTAAAGCAAGCTCCACCCTTTGATTCCTTAACAGACACTTAAGACTGAATGAAGAATATTTGGGAAAAGGATGAACATTCAGATAACTATTAGTAATAATAATGGCATTTTGTGGGACTATAAAACATAATATCAAAATGCTTTGACATATCAAATGAAATCCACTACTTTCTAATCAGCAGAGGACTTGAAATAATTGATGTTTTTGTTAAAACAAATCAGAATCTCCAAACTATTGCTCATGCTTATTTCTTAAGGTCTTTCTTTTGTCTGTCAAGGACTGAAAATATTTAAAGCCATCTGGTACACTGATGTCATGAAACTTTAGGAAGTTTATACACATTTTGATCAAAATAGATAAGGTGCATAAATATTATCTCAGCCCTAGCTCATGTGGCTCAGTTAGCTGGAGTGCACTGAAGGGCCCTGAGTCAGGGCACATACCCAAGTTTCAGGTTCCATGCCCTGAGGGGCGTGTGTGGCAGGCAACTGGTTGATGTTTCCTTCTCACACTGATGTTCCTCTCTTCCTCTCCCTGTCCTTTCCTTTCCCTCTAATATCAATAAAACATATCCTCAGGTGAAGAATTAAAAAAAAAGAATCTCTCAATAAAGATAAACCCTTGTGGAAAGTGTATCCAAATGAGGCAGTTGGATATTTCCTTGGTGGATGAAATTGAAGAATTACAAGATTAGTATTTGTCTTCTTATGTGGAAAATAGGGGTTGCATTCATGATACAACTAAATCTTTTAAGACAAGTCAGTTAAAGAATACTGTTCTCTATAGCAAAACAAGAATCAGTTTTCTTGAAAGATATTGCTACTTTTTCCTCACTTAAATTGACAAATATTCTCCATGACCAGTGTGACTGTGTCTGAAATGTCCATATTCAACAGACTGAATTTTATATTAAATTATATTCTACATGTGTATTTAAATTATGTAAACATTTTTGTTGCGTTTCATGATATCCTGTATTTCCTATTCTGTAATTAGAGACATGAAAATTTAAGAACATCACAGTTTTTAAAAATTATTCTGGTAAATATTGAATATAAAACTATTGAAAGGAATTTAATATGAGTCAGGATCAAAAGAGTTTTCCAAGGTACAACAAATATTTTTGGAAATATAGGTTTCATTGATTGCGCTGTGTGTGTATGTTTCCAATACAGTAAAAAAATGAGGAAATTATTCATGCTCATGTACTTTTCAGTTTTAATTATGGTTACAATGGTTCATCACTATTTGGACCTTATGGAATACCCTTATAATCACTCAGTTATATATCATCTTTGCCATTTTGATTGGGACCTAACTAGGGAACTGATAGCTATTAGTGATCCTGTTCATTAAAGGAGGGACTTGGAAGTCTCAAGATAAAAACAAGTTAAAATAAAATTATTGTAGTTGAAAATTTGCAGAGATAGCTATGATTTTACTTTAACACTTCCTAAGATATTTATATTCTTTGAAATGTCAGGTGCTAAAGTGAGTATTACTTTATTTTCTTGTTATAATCGATTCATGTGCATGGTGACTACCAGAGACCATTTATTGAAGTTATTGAAAATTCTGAATTTCCAAATAAAAATGTCCTAAAATATTGCCATGTTCTGTATTGCAGTAGAAAACATGTGCATTTGGTATGTGTGAGAGCATTAGTAAAAGGTTGAGGTAGGTCATATGCTACTCTTTCTTTAACACAATTTCCAGGGTTACAGGAAATTATAATTGCTATAAATTTATAGAATAATCAGATTATACAAAATTAGCCTTTTATGTTTTGCAATATTTTGCAAACTACAATTTAAACATCAAGATGAAAAATAAAAACCTACTATACCCAAGTCCTGGTAAGCAGTGTGACTTCTACCATTCTTTCTTCTGCCTCAAAAGTAAACCATGTTTTGCTTTCCTTAAAGGTATCTCCTGGAACCCGTCAGATCTTAGAATTGGAATTAATGTTAAATAGAGAAAACTATCTTGGTCTGACACCTTCCTGCTGACTGTACTATACTCCTCTGTGATCTGATTGGTTCTATCAACAGACTGATTTGTTCTCATCATGTAGATATCTGCATTCAGTAGGAAAGACCTTTTCCAAGTTTAGATGGTGAATGAGATCAAATAAAGTGGAAATACTTTTGTTTCATTAGCAACCAATGGAATTATATGGTGATTATGATATTGGACTCTGTTAATAGTTCTAAGGATGGGCTTCTAACCTGGGGCAGCCTCAATACATCTGCATGTCGAGTCCCTATTGCAGCTAGTGTTTTTCAACCAGAGTTGCACTTCACAATAAGCTGGGAAGAAATTATTCGCATATCTACCTACTGTATTTTACCAGTTCCAGGATGCAAATTTATTTACATTTCCTCATTTCTGAAACCTGAATTACTTTCCATTACTTTAAGCATGGTATAGTTGCAGAATTTTCTTTCTTATGGGTACATAAAATAATGATGCATCTTATAACCGATGACATGGTAGAATCAATGAATTATGGTCAGTACTGGAATCTCTGAGGGGGAGAGTGGCTCTTTGTGTGAATTTTGCAAAAGCTCTCCAGGTGAGTCTGATGCACACTGCTGGTTACACGTACTTTAAACTAGCTGTTGGCAACAATAACAAACTGACCACTGCCATGCATTGACTTTTCTCCTGCCAGGAGAACTAAGCAACTTCCCATATTTTTACCTCATTTAATACTTACAACAAACCTATTGGTTAATTATTATTACCTCCACTATGTCGATTAAGAAACTGAGGCTTAGAAAGATGAGGTAACCTGTCCAAGGATGCATAGATTTTTAGAGGAAGAGCCAGGATATGAAGCCAGGTGGGTTTGACTCCAAAGCTCTAACCACTGTATTATATGGTAGTGGGTCTTCAGGTGTGGTCTGCAGACCAGCAGCATCAGCAACCCCTAGGGACATATTAGAAAAGCAAGTTTTAGGGCCCACCCCAGACCTATAGAAGGAGAACTGAGAGCAGGGCTCAGTAATGTGTTTTAACAAGCACTCTAGATTATTCTGATGTAACCTAAAGTTTGACAACCACTGTTATATAGCATAGAAGTCTCCTCCAGTAGGTATAGGAGGCATTACTAATAAGGACAGGGCCTAATAAAGTTTATTGGATAGCTGGCTGGCTCATACTGTAATCCTAAAATAATGCCATATTTGCAAGGTTGACTAAGCTTTTAGTTGCTTAATAACAAATAAAATTGCATTTGCTCAAATGTGCTTTAATTATAGTTCCCAGTGGGCAGAACTATGGTAACAAAATATACTAGGCTCTAATGTTTTTTGCATAATGAGCATAGTCAAAGCATTTAATACAAATGAATTACAATTCCCCACGTAAAATGGTAAAGCTCTAGACGAAGCCTTTCTTTGGTCTGACATCCTCTTGTCCTCAATCTTAATCTAATCCTATTATTTCCTTTCTTCAAAAATACCAAATACAATATCTTTATCCCTGGACCAAAGGACGAACAGACAAGATCCTGCCTTGTATTATTTTGGGTTGATAAATTGCTTAACTCAATCATTTGTAATGCAGATAGAAATAAACAGTTTCTGAACAAAAGCTGATTAAAGAATTTAGCTGGGGAAAAAAAAAACCCACAAAGAACTTGCTTGCTCAGTGAAAAAAAAATTGATTGACATTAAGGAATTAAGCACCCCAAAAGGATAAATAGATTTGATTCTAAGAAGAAAAGGCAGTTTAAAAAGCAATATACCAAAGCAACAAAGTACAGAGGTGCCTGGTGAATATGATTATGTGTACCCAACATCAGTACAACTACTTGAAAAGCATGATATTCAAATAGTAATTTTTCAGCTCTGCATGATGCAAAATAAGCAATTTTGATTTTTCTTTTACCACCAAATTGACTGGTTCTTGAATGAATTATTTGACCCACAATACAGCATTTTCCATTGCATTTTCCAGATGACTGAACTAAGTAGATGTCTTATTGTTGCTGTTTTTGAACAGACATGTATGGGGATGAAGATAGTGATAATTGGAAAATAGGAACACATAGCCTTCGGGACATGGGAGTGCAGATTTTAGGAGCATGAGCAGTTCTCAGCCTAGAAGACCTGCTGTTGGGCTGTGGTGATCTGCAGGCCCTGCCTCCATGTCTGTGGGCTTGTACTACACACTTATTAGCACAGATGGGCAAAAGGGTACAGCACCTTGTTTCAAATCCTGAGATGCTCTCCTTTTTATATGTTTCTAACTTTTCTCTGGCTTGTGACTTGAATCTCAAAATGGGCCCTGATTTATATCCAAGAGATGTTTCCTTTTGAGTCTTTCCACCTTAAGTGAAATCTCTGTACTTCTGTTCCATGTACCCTGATCCTGTGGCTGCCTGTGCTCCTGCCTAGCTTGGACTTCAGCATTGGGAGCCCAGACCACTTGTTCCAGCCTTGAACCTTGCCTGCCACATACTCTTTGAACTGCCTCTTGGAAATTAACTTCTTTACAGATGTATGGGGAGGGGGAGCTGTTTAAATAGACTTGCCTGCTTATTACATTGAGCATCTCTACAGCCATAATCATTGGTTTTGGTTTCAAAGTGTGGCTTTTGCATAGCCTTGCAATAGCAGTCAGCCAATCTAAGCAATTTGTCATTCTTATAATGATGATGCAGCGTGGTAAATGGTTTTGGAAGTTATTGCAACTTAAACTTGATAGAGCTGGAAGAATAGATTATGACTGACATTATGCTTCGTTGATTGTGATTTAATGGCTTCACTTCTTTTTTTCAATTCTAGAGTATTTGCATACTTCTGAGTTGTCTAATAGGTAAATCTTACACAATGCATACCATGATAACATCAAAAACAGGTAGTTTCTCCAAGACCAATATATGTCTACTATATAAGACATTTTTTTAAACTAAAGCCATAAAAACACATTTACATCTGCATATGTACCCCATGCATTTATAGGCACAAACTTAACTATGCATGAATATTTATATATTCACACACATGAATTGAGATTTATTATGAGTGCTGAATATGGAATTATAAAGTCATGGAAGCTTAAGGCAGTTTCCTGAAGACCTACATTTGGTTGATTATTATTTATAAGTTTAAACTTAACCAACTGCATGTTAATAGTACTGTTCTCTTTGAAGAGATGACTATTATTTCAAAGCTTATTAGTACTGTATATAAATTTGGGACCTACTTAAGACTTGCCGATTAGATTAAAGCAATAATATATGAAATAATATACAGGTGTAAACATGAAGGCTGCTTTCTGTTTTAGTTGATTGAACATTTTAAACATGCTTTTAGGCATTTTTAGGGATGCATTCATTTTTGGGAGCATTCATTTTTGGGAGGAGCTGCTTTTCTAGAAAGACAGAAGTGAAGTAACAAGGCCCATGTAGTGCTCCTGACCTTGATGTGTTTTCCCATCCAAGGAGGGTAGATTTAAGAAGTTGGCTGATAACCTTAGTTTGTGGAGTTCTTATTCTGTTACAAGTTACTCTCTCCAATATATGAAACCCACCTCCCTCATCATCCAATGTAAAATATGTTTATGGCCCAAACATTCTGTATCTCAGGATGAATGACTTCAACAGCAGATGTGTGAGGGAGTCTCACGGAGCAGGGCTTTCCTATCTAAGTTGCTATGTTTTATGCCCTGGGGAGACCATGGTACATTTGGGCACTAAGAATGACATTAAACCATTACAATGCAGCCCAGGCTTGTGTGGCTCAGTTGGTTGAGCATCACCCTGTGAATCTAGAGGTTGCCCGTTCCATTGCAGATCAGGGTACATGCCTGGGTGTGAGCTTGATCCCAGTAGGTGGCATGCCAGAGGCAGCCAGTTGATGTTTCGCTTTCTTTCCCTCTCCCTAAAATCAATAGAAAATATTTAAAACAAAAAAACAACATAAAACATGAGTAAACATTATAATGCAAACCCAGCAGCTCTAGTCTGTGAACAATGCATGCTTTTCCTTCTCTCCCACCCTTGTCCCTGTCCTTCATCTTCTAGAGTAGGTCAGAGCCACACTGGTTCCCTGAAGGCAATTCTATTCATCATTGACTTATTTGTCCTGACTATCTGGGGGGAGAGGCTTGGACAGCACATTATTTCCACTGGCTTCAATTATCTTTGTTTTACTTAGGAAGATACTTTTAGTAAATCACAAGTTTTCTGGCTGGGTCATCTGACCAGTACAATAGTATCTAAAATTATTTTGCTATTAGAACAAAACACATTTACTCCTTAAACCATCAGTGTAGAAATCATGATATATATGTATATTTCTCTCTTTCAAGGGGAGGTGATCACATTTTTTGGTAGGAAATTTTCTAGTGCACAAGCAGACAACTTTCCTTGTTCCTCTTTCCTTTTAAGGTGAACTAATCACAATTTTAAGAAATCTCAGTATACCCTTATTTAGTGCATAAATCTTTAATTTTATTCTTGTGGGAATGTATTTTGGCTCTTGCTTTGGCTCCGGGGAGTGCCATTTTCCCTGTTTTATTCTACCTTGAATAATTATTTTTGAGTACTTACTACATGCCACTTTTTTCATGGAGACTTGAGATAGGAAGATGAAAAGACGTGAAACTCCCAATATTGCAAGAAAAAGTTCACTGTGTTGTGCCCATTTGTGCATAGGAATAAGTATAAGAAGCTGGTACACAGTGTACCAGGTGACACAGAGGGAGGAGTCCTGGAGAACAGTCAGGGAGTGCTTCATGAAGGAGGACCATTCTGAGCTCATTTCTTAGCAAATAAGGGAATTAAGCATACATTAGTCAGAAAAAAGAAACTTAGGGAGGGCTTAGGAAGCATGTTCTTATTTTATAACTAATAAGATAAATGGCAGAAAACTTTCTCAATAATTTATCAAACTAAAAAGTGTATTTGACAGTGGGAGGACAGATTTAAGAGAATTTTTGCTCATCTCACAAAAAAGATACAAACTTGGAATACGTCTGAATTGCTATGCTTTTCTTTAAAAATATGATTGAATAACTTTGATAATGTTTTAATAATACAGTACAGTAAACTTACTGAGATAAAGAAAGCTTCATAAGAGGAGAGGGAAAATGGCAATTGAATAGGCAGACCTGTTGTGCATCTCCTCCCAGGGCCAGAGTGGAAATAAAACTAAATTGGAGAACATTCACCTGGAATTACCAACTGAGGAGCAGCTGAGGAGGAGACATATATCAAGGGAGGACAGAAAACACTTGGAGACCAGTGGGAAGGGCAAGGTCATGAGAGGAGTTGACCTAGCTCCCAGAGGTGGCAGGCAGGCAGACTGAGAGAGGGGCAAGCTTTAGGCTACAGTAGGGTCTGCTCCCTCAGAAAATAGAGGCCTGAAACCCTGGCTGAGCTCCACAGTCCTGAGCACCAGAGCTGAGACCGGCAGCCCGTGGAGCATTCAGCTGTGAAAGGCAATAAGGTTGCTGGCTGCAGTGGAGCCTGGGACACATAGACCAGATCCAAGTGGAGAGAAAGCTGCAGTTGTATGTGTGTGTGTGTGTGTCTGTGTGTATGCTTGCACTTTTTCTTCTAAACCAGAGCACAGATTTAATTTGTAGCTATTTACCTGAGGCTTTAGTGCAGAGAGGGAGGCATGTACCTGAGGTGCCTAAAGAGAAGCTGGGGTTGGAAGCATTGCAGGAAGACATGTATGGCCCCACACCTAAACGACCATTTATCTGAACTCAAAACTACTCTATACAGCAAAGCTATCGTTCAAAATTGAAGGTGAAATAAAGAGTTTACACACACACAAAAAAAGAAGGCTAAAAAAATTCATCACCACCAAACCAGTACTGCAAGAAATGCTAAAGGGACTAGTGTAAGAAGAAATAGAGAGAAAGAGAACATAGGCATAAAGAGTAAGAATGGCAACAAATAAGTACCTGTCAATAATAACATTTATAATAATAAAGTGTAATTTGCTAATTAGACTGAATAGCCAAACGACCGTTCTGAACATCATTCTGGATGTCCTTCCAGACAAAGCTGCAGTGGTAGGATCTGAGGCAGAGCCGATTAGAGGCGATAAGGCAGGCAAGCAAGCAGTTAAGGGAAATCAGGCAGGCAGACAAGTGGTTAGGGATGATCAGACAGGCAGGCAAGCGGTTTAGGAGCCAGCAGTCCCAAATTGTGAGAGGGTGCAGGCTGGGCTGAGGGTCCCCCCCCCCCTGCACAAATTTCATGCACCAAGCCTCTAGTGAAATATAAATGGCTTAAATGTTCCAATCAAAAGACATAGAGTAGCTGAATGGATAAGAAAACATGACCCATATATATGCTATTTATAAGATAGTCACCTCAGAAAAAAAGACACACCGAAAAAAGTAAAGGGATGAAAAAATTTTCCAGGCAAATGGAAAAAAAAAAAAAAAAGAAAAAAGCTGGGTAGCAATACTCATATCTGAAAAAACTAGACTTCATTGTGCAGGCTATAATAAGAGACAATGAATGCCACTTCATAACACTAAAAGGAATTGATACAAGAGGATAGAACTCTGGTAAACATATATACCCAATACCGGAAAATAGATATAAAAAACAAAACTTCTTGAGGATTTTAAGGGAGAGATGGACAGTGATACAGTAATAGTAGGGGACATTAACACACCACTGACATCATGGGATAGATCTTCTGGACAAAAACAATAAACAAGGAAACTTATTCTAAATGACACACTAGATCAGATGGAATTAATTCACATTGACAAAACATCTTACCTCAGAGTTACAGAATATACATTCTTCTTAAGTGCACATGGGATATTTTAAAAGATATACTATATGTTAGGACACAAACTAAATTTTTACAAGTTCAAGAAGATTGAAATCATATCTTCTCAGATCATAATGGCATGATATTAGAAATAAACTACATAAAAGCACTCAGAAACATTCAAATATATGGAGACTAAATAGCAAGTTATTAAACAATGAATGGGTTAGTAAGGAGATGAAGAAAGAAATAAAAAATATCTTGGGAACAAATATAAATGAACACAAAACAACCCAAAATCTATTGTACACAATGAAAGCAGTCCTGAGAAGGAAGTTCATAGCACTACAAGCCTACCTCAAAATACAAGAAAAACTTCTAATAAACCATATAACCCTACAACTTAAAGAATTAGAAAGAGAACAACAATAAAAGCCCAGAGCAAGTAGAAGGAATAATAAAAATCAGAGTGGAAATAAATGACATAGAGACTAAAAAAATAGTAAAAAGATCTATAAAACCAAGAGCTGGTTCTTTGAAAAGACAAACAAGATTGATGAACCTCTAGCCAGACTCATCAAGACATGAAGAGAGAGAATCCAAATAAACAAAATCAGAAACAAAAGAGATGATGTAATAAATGACCCTCACAAAAATACAAAAGATAGTAAAAGGATACTATGAACAACTATATCCTAAGAAGCTGGACAACCTAGATGAAATGAACATTTCCTAGAAAAAAATGCAACCATCTAAAACTCAATCAGGAAGAATCAGAAAATCTGAATAGGCCAATAACAACTGATGAAACTGAAGCATAACAAAAAAAAAACCAAAACTCTCAGCAAACAAAAGCCCTGGTCTGCATGGCTTCACAGGGGAGTTTTACAAAACATTCAAAAATGAACTAATACCTATCTTCCACAAACCATTCCAAAAAATTCAAGAGGAAGGAACATTCCTAGTTATTTCTATGAGACTGCATTAACCTATTTCCAAAAACCAGAGAAAGACATTACAAAGAAAGAGAATTACAGGACAATATCCCCTGATGAACATAGATGCTAAAATCCTCAACAAAATATTAGCAAATTGAATCAGCAATACATTAAAAAGTTCATACACCATGACCAAGTTTATTCCAGGAATACAAGGCTGGTACAATATTCATAAATCAATAGATGGGATACATCACATAAACAAATTGGAAGACAACAATCACATGGTCATATCAATTGGCACAGAAAAACCATTCAACAAAATACAACAACCTTTTTTGGTAAGAACTCTTAGCAAAGTGGGAATAGAGTGATCATACTTTAACATAATAAAGGCTATATATATTACAAACCTATAGCCAACATCATATTCAATAGGCAAAAACTAAAACCATTTCTCGTAAGAACAGGAACAAGACAGGGATATCCACTTTAACCACTCCTATTCAACATAGTATCAGAAATCAATCCTAGACACAACAATCAGACAAGAAGAAGAAATAAAAGGCATCCAAATTGGAAAGGAGAAAGTAAACCTCTCTTATTCTCAGGGGACATTTTATTGACATTGAAAACCTTAAAGACTCCACTAAAAAACCACCACTAGATTTAATAAATGAATTCAGCAATGTAGTAGGATACAAAATTAACTCCCAGAAATCAGTGGCATTTTTATACACCAATAATGAACTCTCAGGAAGAGAAACTAAACAAACAATCCCATTTATAATTGCAACAAAAATTAAAATATTTTGGAATAAATTTAATGAAGGAGGTAAAACACCTGTACTAGGAAAACTACAGACATTTGAAAAAGTAATAGAGGAAGATATAAGTAAGAAATATATACCATGTTCATGAACTGCTAGAATCAACATCATTAAAATGTCCATACTACCCAAAGCAATCTATAGATTCTATGCAATCCCTTTTAAAATGGCATATTTCACATATCTAGGACAAATACTTCAAAAATTTGTATGGAACCAAAAAAAGACCCCGAATAGCCACAGAAATCATGAGAAAGAAGAACAAAGTTGGAGGGATCACAATTCCAGATTTCAAGTTATACTACAAAGCTACTGTACTCAAAACAGTCTGGTACTGGCACAAGAACAGGCATATAGATCAATGGAATATAACAGAGAATCCAGAAATTGACCCAAGCCATTTTGCACAATTAATATGTGACAAAGGAGACAAGAGCATACAATGGAATCAAGACAGTCTCTTCAATAAATGGTGGTGGGAAAATTGGACAGATGCAAAAAAAGAATGAAACTAGAGCACCAACTTATACCATATACAAGAATAAACTCAAAATGAATAAATGTCTTAAAGGTAAGTTGTGAAACCATAAAAATGCTAGAAGAAACCATAGTCAATAATATCTCAGACATCTTTCATAGCAATATTTTTACAGATATTTCTTCTAGGCAAATGAAACTAAGGAAAAAAATAAATCAAACTACATCAAAGTAACCATCAACAAAATGAAAAGAGCATAGGAGAACATATTTGCCAATGGTACATCCAATAAGGGGTTAATTTCCAAAATATATAATAAATTCATACAACTTAACAAAAGGAAGACAAACAAACCAATTAAAAAATGGGCAAATGATCTAAATAGATACTTCTCCAAAGTGTATCTATTTAGAAGGCCAAGAGATAGATGAAAAAATGCTCAAAGTCACTAATCATCAGACAGATGCAAATCAAAATGACAATGAGATATCACCATCTTCTTGTCAGAATGTCTATCATCAACAAATGAACAAATGGCAACTGTTGGCAAGGGTGTTGAGGAAAAGGAACCCTAGTACCTGCTGGTGGGAATGCAGACTGGTGCAGCCACTGTGGAAAAATTAAAAATGGAACTCCCATTTGACCCAGTGATTTCACTTTTAGGAAGATATTCTAAGAAGCCAGAAACACTAATCAGAAAGAATATATGCACTCCTATGTTCATAACAGTGCAGTTTACAATAGCTGAGATTTGGAAAAAGCCTAAGTGCCCATCAGTAATTGAATGGATAAAAAACTGTGGTACACTGATACAATGGAATATATGTGGCAATAAAAAAGAAGGAACCAGCCCTAGCCGGTTTGGCTCAGTGGATAGAGCATCGGCCTGCAGACTGAAGGGTCCCAGGTTTGATTCCGGTCAAGGGCATGTACCTTGGTTGTGGGCACATTCCCAGTAGGGGGTGTGCATGAGGCAGCTGATCGATGTTTCTCTCTCATCCATGTTTCTAAGTCTCTGTCCCTCTCCCTTCCTCTCTGTAAAAAAACCAATAAAATATATGAAAAAAAAGAGAAGGAATCATTTGCAATAGCATAGATGGACCTGGAGAGTATTATGTTAAGTGAAATAAGCTACTCAGAAAAAGACAACTATCACATCATCTCACTCATGTGGAATCTATTGAACAAAATAAACTGATAAACAAAATACATCCAGAGACATAGAACTGTGTTATAGACTGGCAAATTTCAGAGGGACAGTGGGAATGGGGGAGTAGAGAGAGATATTAACAGGGGAACTTGTATACATATGTACATAGCCCATATACACAGACAATAGTGTGGTAAAGGCTTAGGAGGGGTGGATGTGGGATGGAGGGGTTCAATGGGAATTAAAAAAAACAAAAACAGAAAACCAAAGGGGACATTTATAATAACTTTCAACAATCAAGATAAATTTAAAAAAAGACATAAAGAAAAAAACCTATGGGAAATGCCAAAGCAGAAAAGAAAGCTTCACTTGAGCCCTGGCCCGGAGGCTGGTTGGTTGGTTATAGTTCCATGCACCCAAATGTTGCAGCTTCAATCAAGGCAAGTACAGGAACCAAAGGATCCATGTTTCTCTCTCATATTGCGCCCTCTCGCTCTCTCTCTCTCTCTCTCTCTCTCTCTCTCTCTCAAAATCAAAGATGAAAGAGGTGAGAATTTAAAAGAAAACCACTTGTGAGTGTCAGTTTTTTAGATTAACTTGATAATGTATTAAGAATTTTAAAGTTTCTGTTACACTCTTCTTTTTCTTAGCAAACCTTATTTTTTTCTTCCCATATACAGAGCAAAAGCAAATACTGGCCCACTGTTTATCATAAATTGTTAAATCTGATCGCTGAGATTTATGGTATCAACTAAAATGCCTTTTGCTTTAAGTCACTGAAAACCTCCTAATTGCCACATTTAAAAAACAACTCTCTACTCCTGATCTGACAACAGTAATAATCTCTACAGGCAGGTGCACAAATAGCAGTTCTTTCTCAGGTTTCCTCCTCTCTCCTGTTGTATTTTATTCGCATTTCCATTGAGTGGTCATCACAGCAGTGTGACTATTTGTTGTAATGTCTTTCTCTCACACAATGGATGAGTTCCTTGACATCATTCACTG
This sequence comes from Murina feae, assembly GCA_004026665.1. NCBI lineage: Eukaryota > Metazoa > Chordata > Mammalia > Chiroptera > Vespertilionidae > Murina > Murina feae. Next base: position 20,725 of record PVJC01010150.1, read on the forward strand.
TTGCATCCTCTGACAGTGAAATGAATGAATGAGGCTGTTCATGTGTCTGCTAACGCTCTCCATGCTGTTTCTGATGAGTGCGTGCTAACTTTGGCTACTCACTGGGACCTTTCAAAAATATTGATGTTTGGGTCTTACACCTAGAGATTCTGAGTTAATTATTCTGGGGGTGGCATGAACACAGGCTTTTTAAATGTTCCCCAGGTGACTCCCATGTGCAGGGAGGCTGAGAACAGATGCTCTGCACCCTACTCTCCATACAGTAGCCACTAGGCACATGTGTCATTGAGCACTTAAAGTGTGACTAGTCTGAACTAAGTGTAAGTGTAAATATATAAACCAGGATTTAAATATTTAATACAAAAATCTAAAATATATCAATTTTTATGTAATTAGGTATTAAGATGATAATATTTCAAACATTGGGTTAAATACAATTTATTTAATTTATATGAAAACTTTAATGACTTATAAAAATAAAATAAATTTAATTTCACCTGTTTTTTTTTTTTTTACCTTTTTAATGGGCTACTAGAGAATTTAAAATTACATTGTGACTTGCATCCCGCTATCTAGAATGGAAGGGACAGAATATTTAACAAAATAAATGCTTGATAAATGCTTTGTAGCAAATGAATTGTTAGTGTTTATGTCTTGTGCAATACTCATTACAAATGTTCCTCTTTATAGATATCTATATTTATTTAAAATAATTCAGATTCAACTAATATTTATTGATTACATGAGTTGTGGAAATTACTATGCTTAGGAAAGAGATAATACTAGTAGAATAAACAAATAAAACAGGAACTTGTTAGTATCAAATGTGGAAAACTGAAATAGAACTATTGGAGATGAAATAGTCATCTGAACCTGCCCAAAATAAGGAGGAATTGAGACTATAGAATGCTATTTTTGTCATTACAATTGCATTATAAGGCCAGTAAAAATATTCTTCCTAAAATGGAGTCTATATGGTCTTTTAAAAAAAACACCTCAAAACCCTATGTTATGTCTTTTGTTTGCATGCAGAAGAGATGAATAAATTATTTATATAAACATATGTATGTTTACAAAGGTTGAAAAGTGATCTAAGAATTGACATTGAGGTCAAAGATGGCTAAGGTTTTCATGAATAGAGAGATGACTATAGAATTGAACACAGCTGTCTTGTTTGAATACTGAGCACAGAACTCAGTTTTAAAGAAGAGTACATGGGAACAAATTGACCTGCAAGGCAAGCTGCTGGGCAGAGCCAATATGTGGGGGGTAGGACTAAAACATTTACTGTAGGCATAGCTGATTGGGTTATCATGGCAAGCAAAATTCGCACTAACCACAGGTATTCAAATAAAGCAATATTAATTTTTTGAGCAAGCCCTTATTGAAGGAGATTGACAAAAATTGGAAACTGCTGTGAGTTATTAAGAGACACAGTATCCATAAATCAATTATGGTGCATTATATTCTAATTCATTGCCAGCTTTCATTTATACATAAACAATTGTATGTTCTATGCACAGAAGTAGGAGTCAAATGTTTAGACTACATTAACGCATTCTATAGTGTTTGTCTTTTGTTGAAATAGAATGAAATACCTTTTTTTCCCCATTATAAAAGTAACCTGAGCAAGCTTACCAGGTTTCTGATAAGCTTGAAGGAAAATAAATTTCTATTCAGCAAATTCCTAATCTTGTTTTTGCTTTGCTTCTCAACATTTTGACTTTATGCAGTATGGGGGCATTTTGCAAAGCTGGGCTTTGGCACCCAAACAGACCTTTGACCTTGGCTAAGTCACTTAACCTATCCATGTCTTAATTTGCTAGTTCCTAATACCTACCTTGTGGGGATGTTTGGAGGAGAAATGTAAACTGGATTGTCTAGAACACGGTAGGCTTTTATATAATTACTAGGGGCCCGGAGCACGAAATTCGTGCACGGGCGGGGGGGGTAAGGGGGGGAGTCCCTCAGCCCAGCCTGCCCCCTCTCACAGTCTGGAACCCCTCAGTGGATGTCCTATGATGGCCCCAGTCTGCCAGGCACCTTTTGTGCGTGTGTGTGTGTGTGTGCGTGTGTGTGTGTGCATGTGTGTGTGTCACCACTGGGGACCTGCCCCCAGCCATATCTAAGGCTCGGAGCAGTCCTCCTGTGTGTGTCTACCTGCTGGGGGCCTGCCCCCAGGCTTGGAGCAGGCACCCCCTCTATGTTGATCTCTCAGACTCTTGCCCTCCCCTGCATGTCGTTCTCTTTTTTTGAGCTGTGGCCAGGGCTGGGTGCTGCCTGCCTCCCAAGCTTGCCTACTGCCCATTTTCCTCCAGCCACCAGAAAGCAGGGAAAACCCCGCCTCGTGGTCAGGCCAGCCTTTTCCTGCTCCCTGATCCCCGGAAGGGACCTGGGGAACCAACAAGCAGGCCCCCAGCCCCCAAGAGCTTGCTTTCCAGCTCCCCAGTGCCCCCCAAAGGGCCCGGGGAGTGGCCAAGCAGGCTGCCAACTCTTTACCACTCACCCATTCCCTGCTGCTTTCCTTTCCCACTCCCCAGTGCCGCCAAGAGGTCTGGGGAGCCACCAAGCAGGATCCCAGCCCCTGCAGCCTTGCTTTCCCACTCCCTTGTGCCCCACAAAGGGCCTAGGAAGCCACCAAGTGGGCCCCCAACCCCCACTGCCTCTTTCCCACTCCTCGATGCCTCTCAAAGGGCCTGGGCAGCCGGCAAGCAGGCCGAGACGCCCCCGCTGCCTCTTTCCCACTCACCGGTACCCTGTTGCCTTGCTTTCCCACTCCCCGGTGCCCTGCAAAGGGCCTGGGAAGCTGCCAAGCGGGCCCCTGACCCCCACTGCCTCTTGCCCACTCCCCAATGCTCCTCAAAGGGCCTGGGCAGCCGCCAAGCAAGCCACTGACCTCCCCCCCCGCCACCTCTTACCTGCTCCCTGGTGCCCCTCAAAGGGCCTGAGGAGCCGCCAAGCAGGCCCCCGGCCCCCACCACCTCTTTCCCACTCCCTGGTGCCCCGCAAAGGGCATGGGGAGCCGCCAAGCAGGCCGCCAACCCTGCTGCCTCTTTCCCACTCACGGGTCCTGGGTCCTGCACTGTTCCACCCTGCAGCCACTCTGTGCACTCGGGAGGTCCCTCAGCCTGGCCTGTGCCCTCTCACAGTCTGGGACCCCTCTGGGGATGTCCACCTGCTGGCGTGCCTGACCAGCCTGGGTGAGGGGCTGATGGCTGTCTCCAGGCTGGCCAAGCCCCCCAGGAACGTCCCTCACCCCATTGGGTTGTGGCCAGCGTGGGTGACAGGCTGATTGGCGCTTTCAGGCTTTAAGGCTGCCCACAGCTCCCATTGACCCAATGTCCCAGCAAGGCTGGCTGGACGCAGGTTCTGAGGTTTGTTTATCTTCTATAATTGATACACTGTTCCTTTAAGCCGGCCTTCTAACAAAGCCTCCTCTTTGCTTCACTTCGCGGCATCTATGATGACACAATGTTACTTAGTGGTGAGGGCAGGCCTGCTGTTTCCTTCAGCTCCCGAGGATTCTATGATTGTTATATTGTTGCAAAAATGTGTTTTGTTAGAGCCAGTTTAAGTGGAGCTAGCGCAGTTTCACTTTCACTCCTGCTGCAATGGAAGCTGCCATTTACTCATGTTGGCTGGGCTAATTTGCATACAGCCGCTCTGATTGGCTGGTGGGCATGGCTTACCCCGTCTCGGAGAAACTGTTAATTTCAATATTACGCTTTTATTAGTTAAGACTAGAGGCCTGGTGCACAAATTCATGCACAGGTGGCATCCCTCAGGGTGGCCTGCAGAGATTGGGCCCCGGCTTGCACCCCTAGCCTTGCAGCCCTGCAGCCTTATCTGGCATCACACTTTGGCCTTGCACCCCCCCCCCTCACCCCTGCTTCACCATCCTGCCTGCAGGGTGATTGATCAGGGCCAGGTCCCCCACTGGCTCCATCAGAGCCTGGGAGCTGGGCGGTGGCCCCACCTCCTGCCGTTGGTTACTGTCTGCAGGGCGATCAGGCCCCCACTTGCACCCGCCTTGACATGGTGCTGCCTGCTCACCTGCTCCACCATCCTGCTGTGGTCCTCTCTTGTCAGGGCCCATTGGGGCTGGCAGCACCTCCACAGCTGCCTGCTGCCAGCACCACATCGCCCATGCCCGCCATGTTCCACGCCACCCCTTTATATAAACATATATATTAACCCAATCAGCTATGCCTATAGTAAATGTTTTACTCTTACTCCCACATATTTGCTCTGCCCAGCAGCTTGCCTTGCAGATCAAATTGTTCCTTTGTACTCTTCTCTAAAACTGAGTTTTGTGCTCAGTATTCAATCAAAACAGCTAAGTTCAATTCTACAGTCATCTCTCTATTCATGATGTGGTCAGCACACGTCATAGTGAGCAGTCAAACTTTTGGTTGAACTCCTGATTGAATGACCACCCAAGGGGACAATTTGCATATTAGGCTTTTATTAAATAGGATTATTATTATTATAAGAGTTAAAAGCATTCTGAGTCTAACAGTTTTTGTATAATCAAAACTTATAACTAAAATTAGTATTTTATATGTAAAGAATATTACTACTACTAGCCCCAGAATTTGGAAGGAGAGGAGAATAGAGGAGAAAGGTTGGTGAAGGGAGAAAGAGGGCATCAGCAAGAAAGCTTCCTCATTTATAGTTGGAGTCATTGGAGAGTTAAAGCTCCTCTGTAGTAGATTCAGAGAGACATTTAAGACCTGATCAGATTGAGTGTGGAGGTGGCAGAGCTGGACGAACCTCCTCTGATGTGGAAGCAGGGCTCACCTGTGCTTGACCCGCAGATGTCCAAGCAAGGAGAGCATCTCAACAGCAGACTTCTCCTACCCCTCCTGCAGGATGACAAGTGCCTTCCTTCAGGGTCCTGGGACTCTACTAATGTACTGCCTGATCAGTAGCTGATGAGCAGGACATTACAAAGTGTCCCTCCTCACGTTCTGCAGAGTTGAAGACATGTCAGAAACACTTGCTCTGTGGTGTTCAGAGTCAGGGCCAGAGTCAGCACCAGCCTGCTTAACCAGGCGCATAGTAGGAATACCATAAGTGTGATAGGATCCCAATGGTCTCATGCATCTACAGTGACAGCTCCCATAAGTATCTGGAGAGGGAACAATTCAAGCTTTATTCCAGACAAATGAGCATTCTATATAATAAAGAGGGAATATGCAAATTGATTGTCACTCTGGTCAATTTGCACCCACAGCTGAGGCTAAGTTCCCATAATGAGCCTTAAGAAGCAATCAGAAGGGACCTGAGGCTGCGCACCCACCCACCTCCTGCATGGGGCTTGACAGGGGACCTCAGGCTGCTCCCCCCGCCCTGGCACCAGGCCAGAGGAACTCAGGCTGCACTCTCTTCCCTGGTGCCAGGCCGGGGGACCTCAGGCCATGCCCCCCGCCCTGGCCCCAGGCCAGGGGACCTGAGGCTGTGCCCCCCACCCAGTGGGACTTGACGGGGGCCCTCAAGATGTGCCCTCTGCCCTGGTGCTGGGCCAGAGGACTTAAGGCCATGCCCCCACCCCAGCACCAGGCCAGGGGACCTCAGGCTGTGCCCCCTGCCCCAGCACCAGGCTGGGGATCACAGGCCACTTCCTCTGCCCAGCAGGGCTTGATGGGGACTTCAGGCCATGCCCCCCTGCCCTGGCACCCAGGGGACCTGAGGCTACACCCCCCACCTGGCAGGGCTTGACAGGGTGGGCCCAGCTGGGTCTGAATCTAGCCCAATGAAGGGGGGTCATCCCGGTTTGGGTCTCGAGCAATTTTGAGGTGCACGTGGGTGGTTGAAGATTTGACTCTGGGTTCCATGGTGCACCCTAGACTCTGACAGGAGGAAGATTTTCATATATATTTTACTAATTTTATTTAATCTCTGACACTTCTATTACAGAGAAAGGACAAATAGCAATATTAAAATATTTCCTCTAATTAATCCCCTTTTAATGTGCACGAATTTCGTGCACTGGGCCACTAGTCTTGTTATATTCCCTTACACGTGGTGATAATATAAGAGAGGAATGGAGAATAGAAATCAATGATAAATTAAGCAAAAGGTATTAACTTCCAAAAGCCAAGCTTTTTAAATGCCTCTGAAAATTCTGCATTTGCTTGTTTTACAAAATGCTTTGATCAGTGAAATGCAGTAAGTGAGGAGTCTCACACTTAGCGATTCTTTCTCCAAAGCCTATTTAGAATGAACCAGAAAATCTTTTCACTTTTTTAAGATTAACTTTTCTACACAGAGAAAGGATTTCTGTTATCTTTATTTAAAGTAAGACTTAGATAACTGAGATCAATTGAGTTTTGAGAGCTATATGCTTTGTCCTTTAGCTATGATAATATGGACAGAACTGTCTTTATGAAAATGAGGAAAGAGAATTGTTTGATGTGTGAATATCTGCAAGAGAAGAACTGGCCCTGATTCTAGGCATCACATTTGTTGATGTGTCAGTCATCCATGATAATGAGGGAGAGGTATCTCCCTGAGGTGGAAAGGTTCTTTGCTGAATTTTAAGTATTGCTAAACCATTTAGCAGGGGGATTTGGAATATCACTCAACTCACATAGAAAGTGTGAATAGCAGGAAAGGAACAAAATTAAATGACACTGTTTTCAAAATAGGAATAGTTTAGAGTTTAGAATTCATCTGCTTGAAGTGACATAGTCCAATGTCATTCACATACTTTAATTCAATTCTCTTTTTATATGTATCAGAAATATTGCATACAAATAATTTTTCTGGGTCTAGAACAAAGTCAAATCTAAGTCCCAGTCTAAGGTTCAATTATTTCTCTGTACTGCCCAAAAAACATTTGAATTATTGCCTCTGTTTCTCCCCTGATAACCATCTTCTTTGAATATTTAACTTCAAAAACTATAAAATATTTTGTTTTCAATTCTAAACCAACATTCTAAGAATAGTTTTGCATTTGGGCCATAGCAATGTTCTTAATTAGCTTATCAATTTTTCATTTTTGTTCTAATAAATCATTACCTACTTTTTTCATAATTAAAGATATGTTTTCTGTTTTCTGCATTTCTTCAAACACCAAGACATCTCAACTTTTTTCTAGGGGAGTATTTTTAATTTATGTATTTTTTGCTTGAGTTTTTTAAGTAGAATAACAGAACATAGTACCAGTGGATTTGTCTTCAGTTGTAAAGACTTCTAATTCTGGCATCATCTGACTCTGTGTTGATAACAAAGATGACGCATCTCTCTAGCAGTTTTTTTTCTTCTCCTCACTACCAGTTGCCAGGATCTTGTCAGAGTAGAAAAATTAGAAGATTGATTGGTGTCCTTTTCTTATTTATTGATTTTGTTGGGTTTCTGGCTGAGTGATGAATTTTGCATAAGATACCATAGATTATGTGTGTGAGAAAAAAATTAAAAGCTCAATAATTAATAAAGATTGCCATTTTAAAAATGCTTATAATTTGCTACATACTGTAGTAAGTACTTTATGCACATTATCTCTTTTAATCTTCACAACAGATATTATAGATGAGGAGGCTGAATTTAGAGAGGATAATTAATATATTCAGTGTCATATAACTCATAAGTGATCAAGTTGATTTCTACCTAAGTTTGTCTGGCTTCAGAAATCAGACCAGATGACTTCTGATCAAATTATGGTTTATGATCATATTAAACAAGATATTTGAGCTAGGCATTTTGTTAGGCATCATGGAAGATGTGGAGACCACAAGAAGCTTAGAGTCAGTGATTTTCAACTGGTGTTCCCTAGCATGTAGGTGTTTTGCAAGAATTTTGAAACATGCAATAGCTGACTTTTTAGTCAGTGACACTGACCTCTTTTCCCTTCGATTGTCAAATAAAAAATGCTAACAGCCAACACAATAATAGCCATCCGGTGTGAATGCCCTGTCTTGAATCATAAATAAATAGGTCATATAATAGAGTTGGATCATATTGGTCATGTCGCATAATTTGATTGGTTAATTCTTGATACTAGAAATCCTTATATATAAGCATAGGCAGCTGGTTTTTGTAAAAAGCCACTTTGGAGCAAAAAAGATAGGTAATTATATTATTTTTTAAAAATCGATAAAAATTATTCCTATTTTTGTCATATTAGCAAAAGATATATATTTTTTTGGTGTGCCACAGAATGAAAAGGACTGAAAATTGCTGCCTTGGAGGAAAAAGACATGTACACAAATAATTAAGTAATAAGTTTAAGCAAGTTTTGTAGGTAAATGTTAGGTTTTTCCTTTCTGGATCTTTCAACCTCAGAAACTATACCATTTCCCTCAAAAACGTGGGTCCCTTGCCCACTGGTTCAAAGTAGACATAACTTTCTAAGAATTTCCCCCAGTCCAGGACAATGTTGTCATCTCTCCAATGAGGAATCAAAAGTAGTCTTTAACTAAATTATTTTCTTTTCCCCTCAAGTTCACTTTTGCCAAATTTTGCCCTCAGCACTTTCCCTGTCTTCTAGGCCTCTGTCTTGGCTTTTGGTTTGGGGACTTGCCACCTCTGATCTGGTCAGCTGTAGTTTTCCTTCTGGTAGCATTTGGCAGCACTCCTGTAGTCGGTCCTGCTGCTGCTTATTGTGGTGTTTTAACCTTCAATTAAAGATCAATCGAGCTAGTTCTTAAAGCTCTGTAGATGGAAAAGACCCTTGGAATTATAGCTAACAGCCTCCTCTCTCCTTCAAAGTCTTTTCCCAAAGTTACTCTTACAGGTTCACTGGCCTCATCTCCCTTTATCTTCCAATTTTCTCATTCCATCTGCCCGCATTAAATTTCACTGTGTTTCTGAACTTGTTAAGGAGTCAATAAAGTAAATATCCAGTCTAAGTGTATTCTCCATGCTGGTCACTTCCTCACAGTTTTTATGGCACAAGACGGCTTTACCGAATGTACTTTTTCAAGAAGTAAACCAGGCTACATACTATTTGGTATTTCAGGATGTGGAGGGTTGGGAGTGAAGATAGAGAAAACCCTCTTTTCCATGTAGATTTTTCTTTAATGGAAGAGATGATCTGATCCTTTCAGGGAAGTGGATTTACCACAGGTTTTCTGCTTTTTTGTTCAGCTAGTATGTCTTAGTGCTTACTACTTCTGTTCAACTCTCTGAGAGCCTCTTTCCCTTCTGGGCACGAGCTCCCTCTACATCGATGCAGTGTCTTACCCTGTCAGGCACCAAGATCGTCCCTGGGACCTTTAAAGACTATTCAGACGACGGTCGCATTCCTGTGCCTCGGTTCTGTGCCCTGTTACCCAGGGTGGAGAAAGATGCATGCGCTCATTAGCAGGGCTTCCATCGCATAGGTTGCTTTTCTGTTCCAGATCCATCCGCATGACTCATTTTCACAGTAATAGTGGGCTCCGTCATGGGTGAGGAATGCCATTATGAGAGCCAAGAAAAGATAAACTTTGCAAGTTTAATTAGGCCTAAGAATAAACTTTGCTCCTCATATATATTCTGTGGTGAATTCTGGTAAGACTCATCTCTCTTCATCACAAGTTATCGACCCCTTCCTATCACACACTTGTTCTTTTCTCCAGTTCATGTCCCTGCCAGGTTAATAACAATGTGTGAGGAAGTAATAAAGAAATCAAGTGGTGGCCTCTGCAGTTATATTTTCATCTCCAGAGGGAATGCTGAAGAGCATAATGGGAATTAGCAACTTTCAGGTACTATTCTTAGTGATTTTATATACAGAATAATTTTTTTTATTTTGTTTTATTGCTTAAAGTATTACAACGAGTGTTAAATAGGTCTCCATTTTTTTCCCCTTGACCTTCCCCCCTCCTCTCCTACCCCCCAGTGTCTTGTGTCCATTGATTATGCTCATATGCATGCATACAAGTCCTTCAGTTGATCTCTTAACTCCTCTCCAACCCTCCCCAACCTTCCAGCTGTAGGTTGACAGTCTGTTCAATGCTGTTCTGCCTCTGTATCTGTTTATGTTTATCAATTTATAATGGTCTTTATTATCCATAAATAAGTGAGATCATGTGGTATTTTTCTTTTATTGACTGGTTTATTTCACTTAGCATGATGCTCTTCAGTTCCATCCATGCTGCTGCAAATGGTAAGAATTCCTTCTTTTTTACAGCAGCATAGTATTCCATTGTGTAGATGTATCACTGTTTTCTAATCCATTCATCTGCTGATGAACACTTAAGCTGTTTCCAAATCTTAGCTATGGTAAATTGTGCTGCTATGAACATAGGGATGCATATATCCTTTCTGATTGGTGTTTCTGGTTTCTTGGGATATATTCCCAGAAGTGGGATCACAGGGTCAAATGGGAGTTCCATTTTTAATTTTTTGAGAAAACTCCATACTGTCTTCCATAGTGGTTGCACCAGTCTTCATTCCCACCAGCAGTGCAGAAGGGTTCCTTTTTCTCCACATCCTCTCCAGCACTTGTTGTTTGTTGATTTGTTGCTGATAGCCATTCTAACAGGTGTGAGATTATACTGCATTGTTGTTTTGATTTGCATCTCTCATATAATTAGTGACTTTGAGCATGTTTTCATATGTCTTTCAGCCTTCTGTATGTCTTCTTTTGAAAAGTGTCTATTTAGGTCCTTTGCCCATTTTTTGATTGGATTGTTTATCTTCCTTTTGTTAAGTTGTATGAGTTCCCTGTTGGTGATATCATTGGCAAATATGTTCTCCCATGCAGTGGGCTTTCTTGTTGTTTTGTTGATGGTTTCCTTTGCTGTGCAAAAGCTTTTTATTTTGATGTAGTTCCATTTGTTTATTTTCTCTTTAGCTTCCGTTGCCCTAGGAGCAGTATCAGTGAAGAAATTCCTTCGACACATGTTTGCGATTTCGCTGCCTGTGTATTCCTCTAGTATTTTTATGGTTTCCCGTCTTACATTTAAGACCTTTATCCATTTTGAGTTTATTTTTGTTAATGGTGTGAGTTGGTGGTCCAGTTTCAACTTTTTGCATGTATCTGTCCAATTTTCCCAACACCATTTATTGAAGAGACTGTCTTGACTCCATTGTATGCTTTTGCCTCCTTTATCGAATATTAATTGGGCATAGTGGTTTGGGTCAATTTCTGGGTTCTCTATTCTATTCCATTGATCTATATGTTTGTTCTTGTGCCAGTACCAAGCTGTTTTAAGAACAGTGGCTTTGTAATACAGCTTGATATCTGATATTGCGATCCCACCTACTTTGTTCTTTCTCAGGATTGCTGCAGCTATTTGAGGTCTTTTTTTTTTATATCCCGGTGAATTTTTGGAATGTTCGTTCTAGATCTGTGAAATATGCTGTTGGTATTTTAATGGGGATTGCATTGAATCTATATATTGCTTTGGGAAGTATGGACATTTGATGATATTGATCCTACCAATCCATGAACACGGTATGTTCTTCCATCTGTTTATACAGAATAATTTTTAATCTAACAACAAACTCCGAGGTAGGGATTATTATTTGTCTTTTATACATGAAACCAAAGCTCAGAGAGGCAAAATAACAGGAGTAATAAAGTGAGGTCCATCTCACTTCATAATCCATTGTCTTTTCTCTCGAGATATTTCCTGTTTGGAAACTTCAAAGACTCAAAGGTGAATATCTATGCATTTTTCTCCCTCTGGAGAAAATGAAACGAAACTAAACTAAACTAAACTAAACTAAACTAAACTAAACTAAACTAAAACATCCTAATTTTATAGTCAGAAACTTAGATTTCATAAAACATTTTAACCTGCACACTTTTGTTGGCATAGCATTAAAGTGTTATTTATTTAGGTAGTTGATGATATACCAGAATCCTCTCTGCTGAGCATGTCTCACACAGAAGTGCAAAGGCTGCCGTTTAATTTATTCAGTTCTCAGCTTGGCCACCTCAAGTCCTGGAATGTGATGTGTATCACAGAGTTCCTATAATCATGAGTGAAATCTCCTACAGCAAATGTCAGTTAGTACCCATGAACTTGACCACATCCTCAGACTGGTCTCTTATTAAGGATAGTAGAGGGAAAAATGAAAACCTTATAGAGATTCATTTGTTCTTTAGAGTCTATGCAATCAGCAATGCAATGCAGAAGAAATATTTTAAAATGTTGGAACTGGAGTTTATCTGGTTGAGGAGGTAAAGAGACCAACTGGGATTTGTTAACAGGAAGACAGACTTGAATTGCCACAAACAATCTCTGGAGGACAGGAAAAGAAAAAGAACTCATTTGGGTCTGTGGCACACCCTCAAATATCTATGAATACTAGTTACAAAGAAATAGAATCATTGTTGCTGATCCTGGCTCTGGGAAAGAGACTGGTCTCTGGAAACTGCTGGTGAAACTGGAGACTTTAGAATTTCTTTTATTTATTTACTAGGGGCCTGGTGCACTCAGGAGGTCCCTCAGCCCGGCCTGTGCCCTCTCGCAGTCTGGGACCCCTCTGGGGATGTCCACCTGCTGGCATGCCTGGCCAGCCTGGGTGAGGGGCTAATGGCCGTTTGCAGGCTTTCAGGCTGCCCACAGTCCCTTCAGGTTTTGGGTCCCTACTGGGTTACCTGGCCAGCCTGGGTGAGGAGCTGAGGGGCATTTTCAGGCTGCCCACAGTCCCTTCAGGTTTTGGGTCCCTACTGGAGTACCTGGCCAGCCTGGGTGAGGGGCTTATGGCTGTTTTCAGGCTGGCCAAGCCCCCCAGGGGGGACCCTCACCCCATTGGGGTATGGCTAGCCTGGGTGATGGGCTGAGGGGCATTTTCAGGCTTTCAGGCTGCCCACAGCTCCCACTGACCCAATGTTCCAGCAAGGCTGGCTGGGAGCAGGTTTCTGGGTGTTTTTTTTAATCTTCTGTAATTGATACACTGTTCCTTTAAGCCAAGGCCTAGGCAGGTAACGGAGCCTCCTGTCTGCTTCAGCTCTGTGGTTTCTATAATTGAGACAATGTTGCAAATATGTTGTTGCCTGGAGCCGAGAGAAGCCCAGGCTGCTGGCAAACAGTTTTACTCCTGCTGCAACGGAAGCTGCCTGTTTACTCAGCTCTGTGAGTGCCGGCCTCCATCTTGGCTGGGTTAATTTGCATACAGCCAATCTGATTGGCTGGTGGGCATGGTTTAGGTGTCCCAAAGAAATGGTCAATTTCAATATTACGCTTTTATTAGATAAGATTATAAGCCTATTGCATGAAATGTATGCACTTGGGGGAGGGGCAGTTCTCTCAGCTCAGCCTGCATCCTCTTTGCAATCCAGGACTCTTCAGGGGATGTTCAACTGCCAGTTTTGGCCTGATCTCTGCAGTCAGACTGAGAGTCACAATCTGAGACTGCTGTCTGCTAACCGCTCGCCTGCTAGCCTGATCACCCCAATCTACCTCTGTCTGCCTGCCTAATTGCCTCTAACCACTTGCCTGCCTGTCTGATTGCCCCTAACTGCTTGCCTGCCTGCCTGATTACCCCTAGCCACTTCTGCCTCAGTCCCTGCAACCTTGGCATTATCTGGAAGGACATCCAGAATGACGTCCAGAAGGTCATTTGGCTGTCTGATCTAATTAGCATACTAAGTTTTTGTTATTATAGATTTTTTGCCCCTCCAGTCAGGAAAAGAATGAGTAGATAGTAGTTTAAACAATTTTCATTGAGAACCTTTCTGCAGTTTTTTTTTTTTTTTTGCATTCAGCTAAGAGGAATATGTTATTTTACAGCTTTTGTATTGGTGTTGATGGGTTCCTAGGAGACTTCAGGAAATGAAGGTGGAAGAGGAAGATAGGACACTTCTAAGAGAAAGGTTTAGTACTGGCTATTATTCAGGCACAGGTAATCATGGAAAGTGATTGTAAACCAGCCTCCAGACAGAAATATTTTACTAGAGGTCACTGTCAATTTTTATATTTTAAAGAACTAGTAATAAATGTGTTTTTGATTTACATATATACCTTTCCTTCATTTTTTTGTTTGGGCTTATCTCAGTTGTTTCACTTCAGTTCTTTCTCCTTTTATTCTGAAATAAAATGAAGAATAAAACATTGCAAGACAATTCTGTAAGCTTCCCTCATTCTGAAGCCTGATGGTAATTATTATTAAAGGATTACAAGAAAATCTTACAGTGTAATTTGGGGATTCACAATTTATTCATAGACTCTTCTTCTCACTCTATCTTGCCTAGCAAACACATTTTTTTATTTTCTCAATAAAATCTAAACTTTGCTTATTGACTTGTTTGCTCTTCTAACACATATTTTACAATGTACACAATAATAATAAAAGCAAGCATTTATTAGATACATAGTATATATCAGATACTGTGCTATGTACTGTACAGGTTATTTGATTTACTCTTCACAAACCTATAAGGAAGTTATTACTATTACTAGGGGCCCGGTGCATAAAAATTTGTGCACTCGGGGGCGTCCCTCAGCCCAGCCTGTGCCCTCTTGCAATCTGGGACCCTTCAGGGATGTCCACCTTCTGGCTGAGAGCCTTGGCCAGCCTGCAAACAGCCACCAGCCCCTCACCCAAGATGGCCAGGCATCCCAGCGGGGACCCCATCCTGAAGGGGCTGTGGCCAACCTGTGAACAGCTGGAGGAACCTGCAAAGGCTGGGAGGAATGGGCCTGAGCTGTCGGTCAGACATCCCTCTGGCAGCCTGGGAGCCCTCGGGGGATGTCCACTTGCCAGCAGGGAGCAGGCCTAAGCTGCAGTCGGACATCCTTAGCACTGCTGAAGAGGCAGGAGAGGCTCCCACCACCACCACTGTACTGGCAGCTGCCAGCCTGACTTGTGGCTGAGCAGAGCTCCCCCTATGGGAGCACACTGACCACCAGGGGGGCAGCTCCTGCATTGAGCATCTGCCCCCTGGTCGTCAGTGTGTGTCATAGTGACCAGTTATTCCTAGTCATTCTGTTGTTAGGGTCAATTTGCATATTACCCTTTTATTATATAGGATAGAGGCCTGGTGCATGGGTGGGGGCTGGCTGGTTTTCCCTGAAGGGTGTCCTGGATAGGGTGGGGTTCCCATTGGGGTGCCTGGCTAGCCAGGGTGATGGGCTGAGGGCTGTTTTCACACTGGCTACATTCCCTTCAGGGTGGGGGTGCTCTCTGAGGTGTCTGGCCAGCCTGGGTGAGGGGCAGATGGTTGTCTGCAGGTTGGCCACAACCCCTTTAGGGTGGGGACCCCGCTGGGGTGCCTGGCCATCCTGGGTGAGGGGCTGATGGCTCTTTGCAGGCTGGCCAAGGCCCCCAGCCACCCAAGTTCCCAGTGAGGCTGGCTAGAAGCAGGTATGTGGGGTTTATTTATCTTCTGTAATTAAAACTTTGTTGCCTTGAGCAGAGGCCACAGCCAGCCAGGGCAGGTGGGAAGCTTGGCTTCCTCCATCGCCAGGGCAACCAAGCTTCCTGCTTGCTCCAGCTCTACGGCTGCCATCCACCATCTTGGTTGGGTTAATTTGCATATAGTTGCTCTAATTGACTGGTGGGCGTGGCTAGGGGTGTAGCAGAGTGACACCAATTTGCATGTTTCTCTTTTATTGGTGTAGCTTACTGCATTTTACAGATGAGGAAATAGAGACCTATTAAAGAAACAGAGCACCACAATAAGAAAGTGATGGATTTATAAAATAAAATCCAAGCCTGGTTGTTAAATTATGACATGAATGATCCATTTCTCAGAAGAGGGAGGGAAGTTACCAGATAAAATACAGGACACCCTGTTAAATTTGAATTCTAGATAAACAATAAATAATTTTTAGAGTAAAAATGTCCCAAACATTGCACAGAACATGGACGTCCAGTATTTTTATTTGCTAGATCTGGCAACACCAGGTACACTTGACCATTGGCAGAATCATTTTGGAGCTGGAAAGTTCATTTGAGGCCATCTTACTACACAGATGATAAAAGGCTCAGGAGTCAACACTTTCATGTTTTCTTGACTTGCAACAAAGTGAGGTTTAGGCCTTTGCCAAGTTGTCTCTGTTAATTCCTCAGCAGCTTTTCATCTGACTACCAAGTGAGATTTCCCATTGGGTGTTTATCTCCTGTTTATTCTCTAAATTGTTTTCTGGAAAGCAAATCTTTGCAAACACTCTTTCAATAATGACATGAGGAAAAGTGGAGAAGGAAAGGAGGAAGCAACAAGCAAAAGTTACTGGCTGCTCCTGTGTGCTGACAACATCCAAATTCTTTTCATATAGCATCTCCTTTGGTGGGAACAAGAGGCGTGAATATGAGGACATATATTAAATATCTACTTGTCTCAGTCAAGGAATGCATTTTATAAAGTAGTCATCCTTTTAGCCAACAGAAAATTAAAATGTTGTGTAATCTACTGGAGTTCAATGCTGGGACATTTTCGTCAAAGAAGAGAGAGGTAGGTGTTCATTCCTCTGTTGCCTGGAGGCCTCATTATGGATGCTCCATCCCCTGTGCTGTTGTAACAGAAGTGCCTGGGTGCGAAGGCCCTGACTGATTCACTTGCAGAAGACAGACACTGTTACATATGGGAGAACAGGACTGAGGAGAAGAAAAAGAAAAAACCAAAACCAAAACGGGCTCTCCTCATGATATGATAAAGCAAATAAATGTAAGCCCTGAGCAGACAAAAGCAAAACCGACTGCCTGGGTTGTCCACCTTGGCCACAGAGAAGATTCCTCTATGGTGAAGATTCAGTGCACCAGGGGCCTTTTCCAGCTGGAATTGTAAACAGCTAAGATGACGAAAACCTTCTTGAGGTCCCTATTTTTTCTATTTGATTTTTTTTGTTTTTGATTTTGTTTGTTTTTTGTTTTGGGGAAAAAGAAAGATGCCTCTCTGCTGACACTGAAAAATTAAGACTGATTACTGCTGAGGAATAAGAGCTTAAAATGTGCTGAATACAAGGGGTAGAAGTATTGATACAGATTCTTAGGTTTAGGCTGTCAAAAAGTGAATAATTTTAACCAAATGTGATTTTTCTGGTAATTTTTTTTTTTACATTGGAGTGGTTTATTTTGTTTGTTTTATGTCTGTTTGTTTTGCCAAATTCGGTTTTTCCTCTCAAAAGAGGGTTGCTTTTTCAAAAGCATTTCAATTCTGTTGGAGTAAAGATCCTTTTTAAAACAATTTGACTTTGAGCTGCTTTTAGACTGATAAAAAGGTTGCAAAATTAGTATAGTTTCCATATATTCCACCATAACCACCTCCAGTTAAAATCTTACTTTACCATAGTGCAATTATCAGAACCAAAAGGTTAACATCGGTATGATACCAATAGCTAAAGAGCTTTTCCAGATTTTACCAGTTTTTATATTTATTTATTTTTAATTAATGTGTTATTGTTTTCCTGGAATTCTGTTCAGGATCCTATATTGCCTCTTATTGTTATTTATCCTTAGTCTCCTGAAATCTGTAATAGTTCCTCACCTTTCCTTAACCTTAATGACCTCACATTTTTGAAGAGTATAGATCGGTTATTTTGCCAAACTTGCCTCAATTTGGGCATGTATGTCTGGTTTTCCCATAATTGGACTGAGGTTATGTATAATGTGTCCTCAGGGCGTCATATCATGGAGTTCATGCTGCCAGTGTTTTGTTACCGGTAGTGTTGGCCTTGGTCTTGAGGTTAAGATGTTTTCTCCTGGGTTTTTTCACTTATCAGTTACTATATTTTCATTAATAGATATCTTTGGAAAATGCTTTGAGACTATGCATATCCTGGTTCTCTTCAAACCTTCCTTCACCCATGGATCGAGCACACATCAGTGGATCTTGGTTCAGTAGCAACTGTTTATATGGTGTTTGCTTAATGGTGATGATCTATTTCTCTCTTTTCTTCAACAATTGTTAATTAGAATTCTGTAGCAAGGAAGAGCTATCTTGCTTTCTCATCTATCTATATAATCAATTACTTATATCCATGAGTACAGACTCATGGATATTCATTTTATTGTGTGAGTCATAATCCAATGTTGACATGTAATTTCTTGCTCAATTGGTTCCAGGTTTGGTTACTTGGCACTTCTTCAGATTGCTGCTTGTGTTCTCTTGATAGGTCCTGATCTATATTTTAGCACTTGCTTATTTACCCTTCACATTATATTCCAGGAATATACTATATGTATTTTCCCCGTTCTACCCCTGGAATCAACCCCTTCTCCAAGTTTTCTTTTATTGGAGAATGGTGTTTAGAAGTTGAGATCTTGGTGCTAGGTGTGCATATTGCTACTGACATGTCCTTCCACTAAGCCCTTGCAGAGCGAGGGGATAATAAGCATGTTTGCCAACCTACACATTATGCACATCTGCATTTTTATATCTATCTGTCATTGCGTATATTTAAAGCCACACATTTATACTGTTACTTTGGGTTCATTCTTTTCTTCCTCCTTCCTTTATTTGTAACTTCCTTCTCCACTTGTGAGAAATTTATTTTTTGTTTTCCACAACATATTTACTTATTTGTTTCTAGTGTACACATAGTATAGTCAAAATTGCATACCCAAGTAGTATCTGACTTCATTCAGAACCCATGTCCATTTAAGAAGCACATTTATTGACTAAATTATAGCATTTATACAGTTACTTTTGTCTTTAACTTTACAACCTCCAGTCAAGATACCATTTTCATAGTTATTTGGGTTAGTTTTATTATACCCACCCTTCAGTGTGGCTTTGTGACTCATTTGGGATAGAATTAGATTAATTGGTTAATCAGTATGGTATATTGGTATCCCTCCCTGCTCCTCATCCAAGTTATTTTTAATTGTCTATTGCTTGGGATTATGTGAAACATATGAACCATAACTATGGTTCTAAGAACCAGAACTTTAAAAAGCATACCTAGAGAAGTGTCACCTTTTCTTTTCCATTCTATCCTTCTTTCTAACCTTTTCACACCCACCCTCTATCCATAACCAATCTCTTTAGTTTCTGGTTAATCCTTCACCTATTTATTTCCTTTGCACAAATGGGTAGTTACACCATTTTTTTCTTTTAATCATTTCTTTTTCATGTAAATGGATCAAACTGAGCAAAATTGGTAAGTGTGTATGCTGCATTTATGTCAATCCAGATGGAACAAAGCAGAAGTAAGTCATAATAATCTGCTAGCTTAACCCTGTTGGAGATTCTTGTCTACTCTTCACACCTTAGCATGGTGATTAAGAGCAATCTCTGTCATTATTGGTTTGTACCATCAAATGTTTTGGACTTTTGCAACTTATTGGTATTAAGATTTTGGGCAAGTTATTAAAATTTCTGTTGTCGCAGTTTCTGTTACCTGTAGGATGGTAATAAAAAGAATTTTTACCTCACAAGGTTAAAGATAAACAATGGGAAACAATACAGTGTATGAAACATGACATGCCCAAAACTGGAAATGATCATTATTATTATGTTTCCAATTGCTCTTATATGTTATACTAATTTATACTCTAAGCAGAAGTTTTTGAGGGTTTGATTTATCTACAACTGAAAACACTTGTATTTTTTAGTAATTAATAACTGCTTTTATATCAAAGGAACTGAGAGAGAGCACAAGGAGAGTGGGAGGGGAGAAGAGGGAAAGAGAGAATACATAAAAAATGGATATTATTGCTAATTTTGCTAATTGGAGAAAATCTTTTCTAATACCTTAGTAAAGGTCCTTCCAGTTAATTTTCCTTGGTTATATACAAAGTGTATATCTTTCGACAAGACAGAAATATTTTTAACAAAATGGCATTGTATCCCACATGCCTGCATCATTTGTTTAAATTTTTCTTTTGAATATTTTTCTAAGGTATTATTCTTCCTACCCGAAGGATTGGTTAGATAATTTGGTCATTTATATCATTTGGTCTAAGGTCTGATCAATCAAATGAGAAACAAAATTGATGAACAGATGGACAAACTAACCAATGTATACCCTCAGTAAATGTGGGTGTTTGAATTACCTGGGTCCTTCACTCAGCCAGCCATACATTTTTTTTGTAAATGTATCATTTGTCAATTATCTAACCTAATAAAAGAGTAATATGCAAATCGACCCTCACTCCGAGACACCTAAGCCACGCCCACCAGCCAATCCATGCCCACGAGCCAATCAGAGCAGCTGTATGCAAATTAACGCAGCCAAGATGGCACCTGGCAACCACAGAGCTGGAATAAGCAGGAGGCTTCCATTAGGCTCGCTGGGCCTCTGCTCAAAGCAACAATGTTTTAATTATAGAAGATAAATAAACCCCAGGAACCTGATTCCAGCCAGCCTCGCTAGGACATTGGGTTGGTCAGTGGGAGCTGTGGGCAGCCTGAGCTGAAATAAGCAGGAGGCTTGCCCCAGCGATGGAGGAAGCTAAGGCTCCTGTTTGCCTAGGCCGGCTGTGGCCTCCACTCACGGCAACAAAGTTTCAGTTATAGAAGATAAACCTCAGTTACCTGCTTCCCGCCTTGGGCTCAAGGAAGCACTGGGAGCTTGGATTGTCAGGAGCAACCTGACCTGGGCTCCGGTTAAAGCAACAAAGTTTCAACTTTAGAAGTTAAATAAATCCTAGCCAGCCTCGCTGCAAACAGCCATCAGCCCCTCACCAGGCTGGCCAGGCATGCCAGCAGGTGGACATCCCCTGAGGGGTCCCAGACTGCAAGAGGGCACAGGCCGGGCTGAGGGACCCCCGGAGTGCACAAATTTTTGTGCACTGGGCCCCTAGTTTACATATAAAAGATATCATTAATAACAAGGAATGAATTCCTTGCTTTTAAAGTTTTTGCTTGTGATGTCAATTTTACAAAGTGAGGGGATTAACTTCAAGTTCAGACCCACAATTTTGATCTAAAGTGCTGGACGGAGGCCTCAAGCTACCTCTGGGGCGCATTTCTGGGGCGGGTACTTCCTCCACGGCTGTGGTCTGTGAAAATCCCAAGTAAAGTTTCAGAGTTTTGAAGAAGGATTTAGATTTATGGTCTTTTAAGTGGCTCATTTCTCATCTTTCTAAACAAAAGTCAAAGCTTTCCCCCTTAGCATTATCTATTCTGGTCTATTTCTTATTTCAGGTCTCTGACATTCTCAACCTGTATCCTAAGTTAAAGCTTATCTAGCTGTTTATAGTCTCCCAAAGGTGTGTGCGTGTGTTTTAAATGCCTTTGCACTGCTATGTTCTCTGCTCTTTCCTCCCATGGCCTATGTGCCTTCCAAACTCCCAATTTGTCAAAATTCAACTCAGTTACATCCCCCCCATCCCCCCATACATACCACAACCCACTGATGAAGCGTTCAATGTCTCTCTAAGCAGAGTGATGTATTACCTCCTCTGGGTTCTCAAAGGATCCTACAGATACCTCTGCGTTAGCATAGGTATTAGGATTTGACGATTGTTTCCTCCTTCTCTTCCACTGGACTAAGGGCTCCACGAGGGCAATGGCTTCTCTTGGTGCTCTTCACATTCTTAGTGTCTAGCATAGTGTCTGTCTCATAAGTGTTCCTTAAATCTTGCTTGGATGGATTAATGGATGGGCCAGAAGTTAAAAAACATAAAATTACAATTTACCCTGCCCATCACAGCTGTTGACATTTGGTGATTTACAGGAACTTCCTGGGTCGTAGTTTCATCCTCTGTGAGATGGAGATGTTGACCATATTTCCAATGTCTCTTCCTTGCTGGACATTTATGTTTAGCCAGTTTAACATGAGCAATTAAGAAGCTTCTGGTGGCAACTACTTTTTAGCTTGCTCTAGGCAGAAATCTCCATTTCAGTCCAAATCTTTCAAATGAGTGATTTGGACTGAGAGAAAGGGCACCGAAGTCCTTAGAGATTTAAGTGGAATGAAAGGTTGCTTTTATGTTGGGAAGGCCTTGAGGCTTGTTTCACTGTCATAGGATCAAAATTTTTCAAATTGGGAGGAA
Source organism: Murina feae (assembly GCA_004026665.1). Classification (NCBI taxonomy): domain Eukaryota; kingdom Metazoa; phylum Chordata; class Mammalia; order Chiroptera; family Vespertilionidae; genus Murina; species Murina feae. The sequence goes on from PVJC01010150.1 coordinate 42,547, forward strand.
CCTAAGAGATAACTCATTCAATCTTCTTATTTCATTAAAAATTAAAATAAAAGACCTGGAGAATTTAACTAAGTTGCTCAAAGTCACAGGACTAGTTTTCAGCAAAATGCAGCTTGTGGATTCTTAGACATACACCTTTCTGCCACACCATGTACGTGATCTATAACTAAATCAAGATGCAGAATAATATTGTCTTCTAGGATCTGCTTCTGTGTCACAGTTGATTTAGTTTGGAACAGACTTAATGAAATGTTAGACACTTGATTTATTTCTATATTTATATTGGCTTAGGCTCTATTGCCAAATGCAGCGCATTTTTATAAACAATTTGTTGTTTATTATCTTTTTATTCTCATTGGTTAAGAGAAGGATCATGAAGGGTACACAAAAGCACAGGACACACCATATAGAATCTATGCTAAAAGTTTCCACTTGTGTGTAGGTTGGTGGGGCTCCAGCTTAGTGGAAGATGAAGTATAAATGTCTTCTAAAGGAGAAACTGAACAGTGTGTGAATAAAATAGCGCAAGTTCTGATGTCAGACACTAATGATGACATAATAATAATACATGTAGTACTTAGGTATGAAGCTCACCTTTTCTTAAATGCATGGAACTTTTTCCACTCTTAAAAAATGCATGTCTGCTGAATGCATGTTTTAGCTCTTAAGGCATAAGCAAGCCACTCCAAAACGTGGTGGCTGAAAACAATGTATTTGTTATTCTTCACTAGCTTGTGGGTCAGCTGGACATCTCTTCTGGTCTCTGTTAGGCTTCTGCAGTCACTGTGGGGCAGGTAGGCAGAATGCTGACTTTCCTGGGTCTCATGCGTTTGGCAGGTGTAGAATCACTTCGGCTGGAATAACTAGACTCTCTCTCCTCCAGCTGGTTTATCATCCACCAGCAGACAAGTCAAGGCTTTTCCCAAGAATGTAAACCCAACTTTGCAAGATTAAGAAGTACACAAGACTCCTGAGATTTGAGCTTGACTCATCATCATTTTCTTTGTATTCTATAAGCCAAAGCTAGTCTCAAGGCTGGCCAAGTTCAGATGGAAGGAGATGCAAAGTTACAGAGTGAACACTGTGGATAGAGAAAATTCATTAATTGGGGTTCAACTTAATCAATATACTACACCATGTTCATAAACATATGAACACATAGAATTATGTAGAGTAACATGGAAAAATTCCATCTTGACTCTCTTTTTCCATAAGGTTAACCCTGTTAAAAATTCTCTGTATTCTTCCAAGCCCATGTGTATATATTGCCAGGGCTGACCAGCAGATCCTGAGCGGTGGATGAACAGATTGCTCTAACACACATTTTTGTGGAAGAGAGGGCTATGGAACTACTTGGCCTGCTTCCTTTGTCTTTATTGTAACAACAGGTTGAACTAAAATTAACCTCTAGATACCATCAGCAGGGTAAGCATCCTTGAGAAAGCACATGCTTCTACAAGGTCAGGTCTTTAAAGACTAAACATAGAGATTCTAGCAAAACACATGAGGGATTGGAAAAGTCAAGGTAGGGGCTGCTGCCTTCGTCAAGGTCCCCTCAGAGGCTGCCAAGCTTTCAGATAATCCTCATTACAGACATTCCAACCAAGTCCCCTGCTTCCCCACATTATATAATGTATACATATACATATTAAATGTATACATTATACACATGTATATTCTACCCCAAATAGTTAATAGCATAAACATTTTTTAAGTAACTAATATCGTTGTATGCATAACTATGTCTTAGGGATATATATCCTTCTTTGATAATACACTAGCTTTGGATGGACTTTATAATATACATTTATTTAAAGACTAATTATAACATACTCCAAAAATATAGAAAACACAGAATAATTAAAATCTACCCCTTTCCTGGTTGAGCAATACACTATTTATAATTTTTTTTATGAAGGAAAATAAATGAAAAACTACAAATAGAAAATACCAACATTTATTTATTAACTAGGGGCCCGGTGCACAAAAATTTGTGCACTCGGGGGGGGGGGTCCCTCAGCCCAGCCTGTACCCTCTCGCAGTCTGGGACCCCTCAGGGGATGTCCACCTGCTGGGGTGCCTGGCCAGCCTGGGTGAGGGACTGATGGCTGTTTGTAGGCTGGCCAAGCCCCCCAGTGGGGACCCTTACCCCATGGGGTGTGGCCAGCCTGAGTGAGGGGCTGAGGGCCATTTTCAGGCTGCCCACACTGCCTTCAGGGTTCAGGTCCATACTGGGGTGCCTGGCCATCCTGGGTAAGGGGCTGAGGGCTGTTTTCAGGCTTTCCACAGTTCCCATTGACCCAACATCCCAGTGAGGCTGGCTGGAATCAGGTTTCTGGGGT